>PDGT01000020.1:985364-1007046 GCA_003671415.1 Megathymus violae | reverse complement strand
GGCCGCGCTTGTCATCGCGCTTACACTGGCCGCGCTGCTCGCCTGGAGGTGACCGCCGCTCGCTGACAACTACCGGCCGCCTATCCTAAACTTACCCTTCACCTGCTCTCCACCTACCCTCCACCTAATCTTTTTACATTTCAACTTGTCCACCTGTTTGATTGGAATCGGCCGACATGTCCAGTCGATACGTGTCATTGAAGCCGGTATAGATCGAGTGCTGGCAAGTTCCGATCGGTCAGACACGATCAGTACATGTATTCTTCTCATCGGCACCGATCGCCGTCGATCGACAGTTTCATATGTGCAAATTGCAATGGGGGGGGCTTGCCGTCCGATGGGAGACGATCGCCACGGACCGACCGTCTCGAGCTCGTGTCACGTGAATTGCAGCAGTAGCTCTGGTGACGCCTCAACGATCTGTTGTGAATCTCGAGGTTTTGGGTTTTAAAAAAAAAATTCAACATTCGAGCGGAGGCGGGTCGTCCGACACGGACAGCGCCATGAGACTGGCGTTAGTGGGGACTGGTTGTGGGTACAACTATAATAGAGAAGAGCAGTTTGTGAAAAGGCTTACATTAACACACCCACACTCTTGTACCAGGATTCCCTGTGTTGTGTGTAGCATGGACATACACGAATATGACGACACAAATACCCATGACCCGAGAACAAACATTTATCTGTCACATAAACGTCTGCCTCGGCCGGGAATCGAACCCGGAACCCCTCGCACGGCAGGCAGGGTCAATACCAATTAGGCTATGGCGTCGTCAGTGCACGGTTACAACAGGTCGGTGCCGATAGATGAACAGTCTCCTCGAGCTCGACCGAAGAACATATATCGATTTATTTATTGTACTGAAAAATTACTATCGATGCATTTATTGTACTGAAAAATTACTATCGATGTATTTATTGTACTGAAAAATTAATATCGATGCATTTTTCTATACTAAATAGTAACTTTAAACATACATTGTTTGATCCAGCCGCAAGTGGTCACGGGAACAGAAGTCCGTGGGCATGGGATCGCCGGTGTTCAACTACATGGCCGCGAACACGATCAAAACCCCACCGGTGGGGCAACCGCCGTACCAGGTACACACTTTTATGTACATGCGGTCGTCAAATATTTCTGTGAAGAGAGAGAGAGAAAAGAACATTTTTTTTTTAATTTGAAACATCATTAGAAAGGTTTTTGATAGTAAAACATTTTTTAAAGAACGATCTCTTCCACTTACAAAAAAGTGTTTTTCGTTAAACAAACACCTCATTCGTTAAAGAAAGGCTTTACTGAAAAGGCACTGATTAAACCTTTCTTTTAATTTACGAAAAGTCTTAATTCATTAAAAAAATATTTCATTTAAATAAGATCTTCTTTTAATGATGACAATAATAGAATATTTACTTGAAGTTGGTTTTTATAAACACTCCATAACAGTCCAACTCCGCAAGAAAGACGGTACTGGTTCTGAAGCCCCCAGCCGGAACACGACGAGTCGTTTAGCGGCTGACTCGAGCAGGAGGGTGGTAGCTAGCCAGGCAGGCTTCACGGAATGATAATAATACCAGTAATAATATTAATGACTTAATAGTAATACTGATAACACAATCCTCACGCGAAGCCCTACCACCAAGCAGGCCGGCTTCTGTCGCCTCTTACGGCACCCTGTTCTGCCATCATGGGATTGGGGGAGTAGTATTAAAGTAGAATCAATTACTACTCACTCACGGAAAAATTACTACTAATCGACAAAATGTAAACGAATGTCCCAACTAGTGTTGTATTTGCAGGTAACATTGGAGGAGAGAATGCGCTGGGCTCAGATAGCGGAAGCGATGGCCCAGGCGAGCCACTACGCGGTAACTTGTATTATATTTTAGTTTTAAAACGACGTAAAACACACACATATGTACGCTTGAAGTCGACAGCAAAATAGGCTTTTTAGGTCGTCATTCCAATTCACTGTCCTAGCACCGTCGGTCTGATGTGAACTATGTCATTTCGCAGCAGCCAGACCCGGTGCAGACGATGCCCACTCGGCCGTCGTCGGCCATGTTCGGCGGCTACCCGACGCTGCCGCCCGTCCCCATGCCCCGGTATGTCAACAACTGTAATTAACACTATCTGTCTCTTTCTTGGAGCTTACTTCTCGTTCTTTATATTAACCGCACACAAATTATTAGACGCTCAGTTATGCCATCGGTTGGTGAGTGGTCACTGCCGTCCATTATCACATTGGTGTTAACTTCCAAGCTGTATCGGCCTAAGTAAATTATACTAAGTATACATTGAAGGCGTATATATAGTTCGTCTATCTGTTCAGAGATGGCGCTGTAAAATTCAAATTTCTGTCTGGTGGCGTCAACCTTCGCTGGAGTTTGATGTATTCTCTCTGTGTTATTAAGGTTATCTAATAATCCTTCCTTCATGCAGAAGTTATTAATAAGTATAATTGAGAGGTACAGAGTCCAGAGACTTGCAATAAAAGGGACCCTTCATCATAGAATCGCCAGTCAATCACCAGGATGCACCACCGGTAGGTAAGGATGATATGGCCTCGAGGGTTCATAGATTCCCTTATTATATAAGGATACAATGTTATAGTACTTAATTTTATGTCAAGGTTCTCTTATATCTTCTAATTGTCTGTCTTGTCAGTTTCCTGTCTGTACCGGCCCCTGTTCTCTGTGTCTCTGTGGTCTACCAAGTGTACCAACGGTGTTATCCGTTCGCAGGATGGGTCTGCACGGCACTCTGCACGCGGGCAACTTGAACACCGTGACGTCACGCGCCAACACGGCCGCGTCCCACCACAATGTGTACGGTGAGTGTTGGATAAAGGAAAGATTGCCACTTTTCTAAAATCAAAGGACGCTTGACGGAGACCGGCCGAAGGTATGACATGCTCGTGACGTCACAGTTCGTCATCAATGCCTCTACGATTCATCTACCAACGGTGCACCACGTGCTCGCTCACGCATTCTCAGGCGCGTACTGTGAGTTACCACCGGACCGTTACGACGACAGCGAGGCGGGGGGCGCTGATGCAGGGGACCGTATTCGGGGGGTAGTTATAAGGGCATTTATTTATTTAAATATGTCTATATTTTGTTAGCACCGTGTCCCAGAGGGCGGTGTCTTACCAAATTTAAGGCTTGTAATAAAGTTTAAAATATTTAATAATACCCTGTTCTTACATAAACAGTTATATTACTGATCACTTAAAATCTCTTAAAACCAAGAAGAAACTGTCTTGTGAGCTGTCCTCCAATCAACCTTTGTGAAATCGGAAAGAATTGTTGGCAGGTGATAAAACTTTATTTAAAGTATCTAAGCGACATAATAAAAACCAATCTCACAACTTCCCAGGCTACACGAACTACGCGGCGCCAGACTCGACCAGCTCGGAGGCGTCCAGCCACGTGCAGGACCGCGCCGACCTGCTGGTGCCGCGGCCCAAGTCTCGAGCTAGGAACAGCATGCACGTCGGTGTACTAGAATCTAAATAAACAAATAATCACACACACACACACACGCACACACCCTGCAGCATCTGGACCTGCACACAAATGAGACGTCTCGAACCCAGCCAACGATTCCACAAGACAATCCAATCTATCTTTGTTTGCTTAATAAAATGAACGCTTGACTCTTCGTAATTCCTACAGTAATATTACAGTCCAAACTAACAGAAATGCACGTCCCGCCCGGGAATTGAACCCGTGACCTACAATGTAGGAGATGATACTGCAATTGATCGTGTGAACGCTACGTTAAGTTCGTCGGGAAATGTTTTGTTTGCAGAACCAAACCGGCATCTACTACGACGTCGAGTACGAGAATGCTCCGGAGCCGATATACGGCACCAAGGGGATCCCCCTCTCCACGTACACTGTGAGTAGGGGACCGCCGTTTTATAGGACGTAGCGGAAAACGAGAGAAAACTTTAAAAATATTTTATGTGAAACGGGGTACTCACGATTTTTTGAAGTGAGACTTCTTTAGAATCGTTGTGATTGCAAACCGAATGCAACGGAAAAAACGACAGGCAAGAGACCCAAATACAAAAATGTGTAGCCAGAGCGAGAGAGCAAATGTCGGTGTGTATCATAGAGTTGCGTAATAGAGGAACACTCATCTCAAAATCGCGTCACTAAAACATAAATGTGCATGTGTGTGTGAAAAATATACTGATGTGAGTGACTTTTAGTGATGTGAAATTCACGTCCATGTATTATCGACATGATTGTCGGCTATTCCATCACAGGTTTCTCTGCTATATTCAATTCGTCCTCTTAATTAATTATCACATGTTAAATTAATCACACCATGCTAATCCTAGTAACTTCTCGTTACTTCGCTTCTTCTAAACTTAACATTATTTGAGAGGATAAAACAAAACGTGAATACGTGACGTGAACGTGTAACGGTACTAAAGAAAACAATTATAATAATGCTTACTGGTTTTGATTAATTCTTTGATGTAAATCGATATAACTTATTGCCCTCAGAAAGGAAATAACCAACAAATTTTGGAGGTACAGATTCTTCATTAACATGTCAGTGATTTCGTAGAACAAAATAGTAAATAAATAAATAATAAAAATTTCATTTCACTTGAAATTATAATTAATAATTCTTAAATTAACAAAATGATGTATCATTATATTTATAGGAAAAAAACACAATTTTAAGACGGATGAATATTTTTGAATTGTAAAATAAATTGTATATATTCATCTCATTCTTTTGTCGATTTACTGAAGCTTCACTTCTATCGTGTGTGAATCGCACACACACCTTTTTTTTATTGTATACCGACCAAATTACATAGACCAGCGATTCCCAACCTGTGGTACGCGTAGCCCCGGGGGTACGCAGGGTCCCATTGATATCGGAAATACTGAGAAGTTAAAACAGATTACTTATATGATCAATATAATGTATTATGTCTACAATATATAGTTTAAAATGAACCGTACAACTAACGACTTACTAAGGTGCTAGACCTGAAGAGAATGGAGACACATTTCTAGGAGTAGGTGTCGAGTTAACCGAGGAAAAAAGTTTGGAAGCACTGTCATAGATCATAGTCACCGTGAGGTACGAAAATCGTGAGTACCCATGTACGATTAAAATAAAAAAAGAACATTGCATTGCAATGAGCTCTCACTTACCGTCCAATGTCACTGTCAATAGACAATTTGATAACTGTTCAAATATAACTCTGGTCTCGGCTTACAAAGCTAGAAGAAACTTACAAACTTAATATATTAATCCTACATAGGACCTTTGATAATTTTTATATTACATTGCTTGTTGATATTGCAAAGTCCCATTAAAAGGACTATCAGGAAACAAACCCCACCAGTCCTTGTAATAGGACATGACCGTCGAGTGAGCCTGTGGCATTACTCATATCAATAAAGGATAATTTAACTGCAATCGGATAAGACTGTGAACACCGAACAATAGGATTTACAAGGAAATTAATAATGTGATTTTATTGTTTCTACACTTTTTTATTTGTTACACTATAACAACACTTGATCTGTTGGTTTTTAAACAATTTAAAAATTGTATTAAGTATTCTGTGAACTTGTAGAACGGATTCATAAGTAAATTAAGACTAAAATAGAATGTATGTTATCATAGTGTAGTAGTGGAAATGGAAAGTTTTGTAAATATTACATTTATATAGCACATAATATATGTATATAAGAATGCATTTAACGAGGATTGTAAGTTTATATTTAAATTGTTTATGGTACTTTAAAAATGAATTAATTTTGTGATCGATTAACATTGTTATTGGAAATTGAATTAGTGAATTTTCTAATTTATAAATATATTGAAGCGTTCATTTATAATATTTAAGTATATAGTCATTACTGGTTAGTTAATGCATTTATTTTGTATATTTTAATATTTTATTGTGTTTTAATTAAGACATATCTGTGTATTGTTTTGATAATAAAAATTATATATTTATTATGTAATTATTTATTTATTTCCCTCGATACAGCATTCTACATAGTGACCAAACTAACTACCTACCAGAGTAGTTCAAAAGTAAAAAATAAATGACAGTATTGGACTGATATGTGTCTCATCGTGCTTTATGTAGAAATGTCGATTTAGTTTTTTATGAATTTGTCCTCTTGTAACGAGGAGTGATATCTAGTTCGATACTTCCTTGATGGCAAATGTATTTTTTTCATACACCTTGCTTTTTAAAGCAATTACTTTTTCCTATCCTATCCTATCCTGGTTGTTTTTTTTTTTTAACGCTGGGAAATGCATTTACGCATCCCGCCGCCTCACCGCGGCGGGATGTATGTGGGACTCGCTGGTACGTCGGCTACGTGCCAGAATACCCACTAAAACCCAGCGGGGCCCTCATCGTCTTCATGGGGCGCCACGGGATCGCTCGCGCATACAACCGTGACGCCGCGACGGTTGGCCCGCCTAGGCGGGCCGCCTTCGCCTAGAGCGCTCTCGGGCACCGTGAGCGCTCTAGTGCCCCCGCATGTTCCCGTACGCGGCGCCCTCCGCTCAACAGAGGGACACCCGGAGGAACCTACTCCGTGGGCCGCTCTTAGTCTGGTCCTTCACCCTGCGACTTCCGGTATGAGTAACTCTGCCGTATAGCCTCAGGGATCATTAGGACACGCAAGCCCCCCCACCACGACAAGGTGGCGGCCCCCGGGGGGGATCCTATCCTATCCTATCCTATCCTAAGGACTTAGGCTCGGGCCATCGTCCGGTCTCTCTTAAACTTGGGCTTTATGCCACTGCCCCATCCACCTCTTCTAAAACCTTCAACCGGGAAGGCTATAGAAAATCGCTCATCGTAGGCCTTGATGCCCCCTCATCTCTTGCTATCTGTCCCGACTACATCGATAGCACGGAAAAGATAGACACAGCGATCAATCACTCCCTCTCATCAAGCGTTCTACAAGGTTGCGAAAGCCTTCGGAGTAAGCGCTAAACCCCACATCCCGCGACTCCTATCCCGATGGCAGTATCGCCTCCGAAGACGCTGATAAAGCCGAATGCTTTGCCGATAACATCGCCTCTCAATTTTCGTCCAGTACACAACCGTGTGTCCTCTGACATATCGAATCGGTGGAACATGAGTTTTGTAAAAAGAATTCAGTTCCTATCACCGCCGATCCCATCGTAGTTTGCGTTGACGGAGTCCAGTCCATCATCCATGGATTGAAACCTTTCAAAGCCTCAGAAGCCGACGGTATTACTAACGTCGCGCTTAAACGCTTCCCCGAGCAGGTTATCTATCTCTTAGTTCTCGTTTTCAACGCCTACTTGCGTTACTGCTTCTTCCCATCTGTTTGGAAAGAAGCAATTGTTATAGAAATTCCCAAACCAGGGAAACGTCTTAATATTCCGTCAAATCACCGCCGCATCAGTCTCCTCAAGTCTATGGGGAAAGTACTCGAAAGAGTCATTCAATCTCGGTTGAGAAAGCTTCTCTTTCCAACGGACGAACATCTAGTTAGTATCCCACATCACTTTGGCTTTCGTGCAAAGCATTTTTGCCCCCAACAAGTCCACCGCATATTGGAGAACATCCTGAGCGGTTTTTATCCAAAACGTAAAAAGACAGTCGCTTTCTTCTTCAACGTTGCCAAAGCTTTTGACAATGTCTGGCATGGAGGACTAATCTACAAACTCCACCAACTAGGGCTTCCAGATCGCGTAGTCCGCATAGTGGCTTCCTATATCCAGGATCGCTCCTTTCGTTTCAAACACGAAGGAGTCCTCTCTTCCCCACGTCCGCTAGCGGCTGGGGTACCACAGGGCTCAGTGCTCGCTCCTTTACTAGTTATATCGTACGTTAACGATATACCCATCCCCAAAAATGTTGTGCAACTCTCACTATTCGCTGACGACACTGCCCTCTATTACCAGGGTCAGAGGTTGAACTCAATCTTTACCAAACTCCGACACTCAGTCTGCTCAGTCATTGACCTAGGAAAATGATTCTCTAAATGGCGCATCGAGGTGAATGCGGAGAAGAGCTCTGCGGTACGCATCCACTATAAGATCAGACGTGGACTCGATGACCCCCCTATCCGTTCGTTAGACACCCTGGAAGCCCCCAGCGAAATACTTGGGTATGACGCTAGACTCCAGGCTCACCTTCAGGCCTCACGTCCGAAAGGTGACAAGTTCCGCCCGCTATTACATGAGCCGCCTCAACAGCTTGTTGGGGAGGTACAGAAAAATATCTTTCAGAAGCAAGCGAACACTTTACAAGGTCTGCATACAACCGGTGATGTCATACGCTGCCCCTGTCTTCGCACACGCGGAACCCACTGTCCTCTACTCAATCTAAATAGTCCAAAATGGCAACCAACGCCCACTGGTGCGTTAGGAATGCCGACCTACACAGAAATTTGGAACTCTCCACAATCCAACAAGTCTTCAAAGGCTACTTCAAAATCTTTTTCCAGTCCTCAGAGGAATACTCCAATTCATTAATTAGAGAAGCAGCGGATTACACCGCTCCTCCTCTAACCGTTCATCAAGTCCGGAGGCCGAGGAACGCCCTCTCAGATCCCCCCAATCAGCTGTCGCCTGATTTGGAATGCCGCTTGCAAGCCTATATTCAAAAGCTTTAATCTCAACAGTAAGTGGCATCCTTACGACGATATATAATCTCCCCATCCGACAACACCTTCAGTATTCACTTCTGAGCGGACGCTCCCTCGGGACCTTCTTCTTTCCCTAAAGAAGGGTCGCATCCGATAAAGGCTTAGCGGCTGCAAGGCCAAAGCCATTTCAGGTGGTGTTTAGTGGGTAGACACTAAATGAGTCCCACATAACCAGCGTAGCCGGCTGCGCTGGTATGCATGAGCTTTCACCATCCTCCTTCCGTAAGAGGGAAAAAAAAGCGCCAGAATGTGTATGAATGCAACAATGTGTGTAACTGGGTCGTTAAATAAAATTAATGGGACAATTTAAATATTTTTATTAATTCATAATAATATAAGAATTAGTTAATTGACAATTTTGAGTATTTTTGAGACTGGCTACTTCGTTACAAGACAACTAACCTATAAATGCATTCGTCAATAGAAACTTATTATTATACTTATGTACTTATACAGTAACACTACGTACCACTACGGCATAATATATTTTGATAGTCTTACTTAACTTACACTTTTTTAAATACATAAATCACTACATAATTAACTTCCAATATTATTTTGGAAATTCATAAATAAATATCCCAATAGGATGCACGTTGCAACGACTAAATATTACATAATTCATAAATGGAATAAGTACAGTTTTAAAATGGTGGAATTCACTTATTACATTGTAAACATAAAGAAATACCTAGTGATAGTTTTCTTTTTACTTATATCGGCATAAATTATGAAATAGAACTGTCACTGTCACAAATGTAATTGCTTACTTTCGATGTTATCAATAACGTACTTGGGCTGTCCTACCATTTTAAAGCTATAAATATCTCTTATAAATTTAATGTTTAGATTATTTTTAGTCTTAAGTATTAAAAAAAACCATCGATCTGATAATCCCAGATTATCTCGCGAACTAAATATATAAAAAGAAAATTTCTATCTAGTTATAATTATAATTAAACAAAAAATATTTTTATCCAAATCGATAGCTTTTTCTGAGCTGGCAAGCATCAAATACATGAATTCCAAAATAGGTTTACAGCAATATTTCCCCCCGTACTTTTATCAGGACACGAAAAGTACTGGTACCACAAAACATTCTAATCGATCAATCTAATTAATCTATATTTACCGGTTTCGGGTTGCGTTAGTAACGTAACCGGTCGTTATTTAGGATAGCAGTTATTTAACACGTTGTAGTTGAACCGGTAGCCGGCCTCGCTGATGCCGTCCGTCACCAAGTTGTCGCTGTGGAAATGTACGTACAGCGGGCCGGGCGGGGTCGCTGCAATGGATGTTATTATATGTTATCTACTAAAAAAAAAAAAAATTACAGAACAAAAAGAAACTATCGTAAAAATTATTTTTGCAAATTCTTGAAAGATTTTTTAAATCCAGCTGTATTTACGTTGTATCAAATGACGTGACAATGACAAAAGTCACAATGGCCAAGTATCGGTTGGCTGATTTAATACGTCCTTGAGAACATAGTGGGGAACTTTCAGGTGTGCAAGTTTCCTCACGGTGTCTTCCTTCACCGAAGCAAATGGTAATTTGAAGTTTCTCGTCTAGCAGTCACCCGTCGACCGGCAGCGCTACTGTACTCACAAGCAATGATTTGGTTGTTGGCGCTCTGGCCGCAGAACTTGGACCCTCGCAGGCCGTCCGCGGTCTCCGCTTCGGGTATGAACAGGTAGTCCTCGGACTGCAGCGCGCCCTGCGTCACCGGGTTGATCTGGCAGTCGGTGTCCAGATGCAGGTTCTGGTCGTGGCGATACGCCATGTCGAAGTTCGCCGCTGTTAGTCTGAGAATAGGTTTTAGGTTCGTGCTCTAAAATTTCTCAGCACAAAAATCGATTATTTGGTCAAGCATAATATATAAATATGATTAGAAGATATCGTCGACATGTTACTTCGACGGCTGTCACCGTAATACTGCGCTAGCGCCTTGTCAGTGTTCACTGCGTCTTGGAGGGGAGCGCTCGACGCTCATTGGCCGACGCGTCCGTCTAGTTTCACACACGCTTTTAGAGGGCGCCACCACATTGACGCGGCGGGGATCGCCGACATGTTTTCGTTTTCCGTGCATTACAGTAAAAATATTAGGATGTCTCGTGGAGAGGTATACGTACTTGACGCCGCAGACGTCCGGGGTCCGTTTGAAGCAGGTGGCGTACGTGAGGCCGCCGATGTAGGGCCCCGCGCCGCGGTTGTAGTTGAACGACTCGAAGGAGCCCACTCTGTCCGGGTAGTACTGCAGACAGCCGGGGGGCGCTGCAGTGCGGAAGAAGTTCGTTACAGCAATATATACATTTGCTTTTTAATGTACTGCAGTGTTTAGTTCGAAATATACGTGCGTAAGAAAATAATTAATGGTTTCATTGTCCTGTATGAAGCAAAAATTTCTGTCTGTTCAAATGCTATTATCTGAAAAATTACTGTTTCTATTACAATGCGGTTTTTACTTGTAGATAAGTGATTCACGTGAAAGGTTTAATAAATGGGAATAATATTAAGAACTTGTTTAGATTACGTAGTTTATTAGTTCACGTGTTCTTTAAAAATAATTTCCTGGTAATTCTTCATAGAAGTTAAGGAAAAGGGATCAAGCTTATCTTTGTGTTGTGGTTTGATAAGTCTTTGGCGTCTACTTACATACAAATCAAGACTCGAGACACGCAGCCGCGGCTTTAAATATCTCTGGTCAAATCTTTGGTTTTGAACATAAGTTATACAATAATACTGTTAATGTTAAAAGTGACACTAAGATAATGTAAAAACACCTGTGCATCACTCACCAATCAAATATTCGTCTCGGTCTGCTGTGGACGACAGCGGTGTTGACGGCAACGACGAAGTGATGGCCTCGAAAAGTCCGTCGCGGTATTTGCTATAATTAATATTCAAACGATTCGTTAATTTTTTTGATATTATTATTTTTAGTGACACCTGGCGGGCAGTAGCTTTACTAAACTGTATAACGCCATCTAGGGTTACAATTATTTAATTTTGAATTATTTAATTTCCAACCGTGGAACCAAAACATTAGGTATCAAAGTAGCATTCATATAATTGTTTTTTTATATGACGTGTTTAGACATTTATTACATATTATTTAAATAATATTGGATAAAACACATAAGTTTAAAATTATTTTGTTAAATAGCCAATCTTAAAACTAAAATTGGTGAAAAGTTGTCAAATGTGTTTATTTTATTTTAGTCATTCGTTGGAATAGGTAAAGAGTCGACCTGGGAGGTGCCACGCAGATTAAGACTAAAAACCGGTGTAACAGCCAAGTGTTGCAAGATTACAGGGTTATATAAGTTTATTTACTGATACAAGTATTTTAGTCATAACATTCATACTTAGTTAAATATTTTAGACTCTTTTGATAAAACAAAAACATTTGCTTACCCTAAAGTGTTGAAACACTCCAATTGAGTAATCTTGATCTTCCACGTAGCTTGCGGCAAGTTCGGCTGGGTGCTCCTGTCCGCAATCTTGAAATTCATTCGGATTGAGCGACTGTTGGTGGATGCATTGACTTTTGTGTATACTGAAATCATAAATATTAATAATTAAACAATGAAATAATAATAATAATAACGCTTATTTGTTATACTCAAAACAATATATTAAATCACGATTATTTATATGTTTTAAATACATAATGTGTATATTAATGTTGCATGTTTGACTATTGTGATTTATCTTTCTTCTTTTGTTTCTGTATCTCTATACACTCTGTCCAATTATTGTCTGGAGGAAATCACTTTTATGTCGATAAGCCTACCTTTTGTGTATGTGCATAATTTAGTTTTGCGGAAGCATTTGGCGAGAGCAATTTTTACAGTATGCGAACTGGAATGTTTTGGTAGGATTTTTCTATTGACATAGATGATATTTTTATTGTATACAGCCAAGACTGCATTGCGCGGTTGGTGCGTGTACTTACTGTGCTGTCCACTGTTGTCGCCGCACAGTGCAGGAATAATGTCAGAGTTTCCTTGTAAATTGATTACTTGAAAAATGTCGTTTCTACACATGTAACCCGGTCTGTGCGTCACGTTTTCTACTGGCTCCACCTGAAATAGGTAGTAATAATAAACACAAATATGAGTAGAAATAATTAATATAAAAATGTTTATATTCTCTGAAAATTTGTCTACTATAATGACGAATGGACTTACAGTAGTCGGTGGGGCCAAATTGAAAGTTTCGAAGTCTATCCTTATCTGACACACATTATTGTTATTAATTTCCACGTTGTAAGAACATTCCAAACCAGAAGATTCTTTATTTAGCGGTGGATTGATAAATACTCCCACTTTCGTGTTAGTTCGAATATCACAAGCATTTACTGAAATAATAAAACAGCGCCATCTAGTTATACAATTTCGAATTAAACATTAAAGTAAACGTATGTTAAAAAAAACTTACAAGAGCAGCAAGTAGCAAACACTCCACAGAAACCAATAGCCTTGCCTCCTTGAGTATTACATTGGTTTCTAGATAAGCAAACCCCACCAGTTGACCTATCTGAACCTACACACTGCTCCCCATTACCTACTGAGAAAATATTGGGTGGTGCTTGCCTCGGTGCTAAAACAAAACAAAACGTTTATCAAATAAGCTTTATTCCGTATTACCACCTAGTGGCGAGTAGCGTAACTACGTACATCTGAATAACGTCGTAGCGGCTACATGGTGCGCTGCTGCCAGTAACAAGAGTAGACGACTTATATAATTCAGCGCCATCTTGTGTCAATTACCTGCAACAAATTACGTTATAACAGGCGTCTCACGTACATATATCTCGGCCATCATGCAAACTACGTAAGTAACACACCAAGATGGAAATGCCTTTTTCTACTCAATACAAACCCTAGATAGATTGCCTCTCTAATTTTTTTAATTCTTAACACTGTCTGACCCACAACGCACAGCCTAAACTGTGGCTAGAGAAGAAAAAATATTTTTCAGTTCTTTAATATATTTAATATATTCATTAAAAGGAGAATTACGAACGGTTCCCCCCTAAGACAGTGTATATGAAATTCTTAAATTCACACAAAAGTTTGCAATTTCATAAACACAATCAATTAACAGAAATTGGTATACTGTGATGAACGTTCGAAGCATGAATTTGATTAATTATTCTTTAATGGAGGGCGTTGACCGCTGCAACACGTGTGCTGGACCGTCGTTTCTCAGATGTATCTTTGTATTTATATGTTTTTTGTTCCAAAATAAATATATTAATATTATTATAAAAAAAAAACTGCGAAATGAACAAATTAGTATGTGATGGGCCGAAATTAGGTTTAGGTTTGCTATTTTTCCTTTGTTATCGATATAGATGCTACTGACAGAAATTACAAAAAACATATTTTTTTGGAATACCTGTCAGTCTGTGCGTTCCGATATCACGCGGAAACTGCTGAAGCGATTAAGTTGAAACTTATGTTAATTTATATAATGAGTCAATATCTACAATACATCATATCCTGTCAAATGGCTCGCGGAATAACAAATAATTGTCAGTATTTTAGTTCTGAAACTTAATAGATAGTTAAATAAATTATAAACTAGATAAAATAAGAAAACTTCTCACTAATCACGCCTAATACGCATACATTTACAAAAGTAAGGATTTCCGAACTGAGCAAAAAGGCGGTTATGTTCAACTTCTGTTTTTTTAAATGCTCCGTTTGTCGGAGCATTCCGTTAATTTGCTATTAGTGGTTCGGTAACTGTTATTATTCGAAATTTATGAATCAGCATGAAAAGTGCTTTGTTACAACAATATCGGTTGAAGGAGCTGAGATAGAATTACAAATAATTAGATAATATCACCGATCCAAACTCAAAAACGACTCCGCTGTCAAATTATTGTACGCATTTAGTTTTATGCATAATTTGACTAGTGAATAGTTTATTCATAATCGAATATAACTATCGGAAACTTAACAATAACACGGGTTACCATAACACGGCTCTTTTACCTTCACCGGGGGCGACAACGCGGCCCTAACCCCTGTATTGTCATCATCTGCCCGTTCAGGCTTGTTCTCGGATATTTACATCAAAATTTACATCGCTACGCCACGGTATCTTTACAGGAACTAGACGAGAATCGTAAATTATTGCAGGCGAATACGTTTGTAGAATCTACTGCAAACCATAACACTCGAGTGTCTTCGATTGCGAGTATGTAGTATAGGTACTGTACACACTTGTGAGGTAGAAAGTTAGAAACGCAGTCGTTCAATCAGCCTTTATTTACATTTCGAATTTTACAATTTATTTTAATGTCTGGGTTATCAATATTAAATTTACAGTCTTTTTATTTTATTACTAGCGGCCCGCCCCGGCTTCGCACGGGTGTACTTTTATTTTTAAACATTTTGAGATATATTTATAATTTTATTTAAGATATGTTCTCTAATATTGTAGAACATTTTTTTGTTCTATCATAAATAGTTTCCGCAGCGTACGCGATGAAAGAAATTTTTAAGCAAATTGTTTTACACCTTGGTTCATGTTACTGAACTTTTAGCAAGGATTCCTTATTTTTTCTAGTAATAAATATAGCCTGTGTTACTCGAGGATAATGTAGCATCCTAATGGTGAAAGAATTTTTAAAATTGGTTCAGTAGTTTTTGAGTTTATTCGTTACAAACATACAAAAATACAAAGGTTTCCTCTTTATATTATTAGTGTAGAAGTATATGTAGATTGTCCCTGCAATCTTTTTGTGCCACAGGCAACACAAAGCCACAACACGAAGGTGTCACATCATAATTAACTCGAAATGAAAGTTGTAAATTCGATTTTATGTTCTGCGGATGTAAGTATTGTGTATAGATCACAAAGTTAATATACTAGCGTAATAGAGGAACACAGTGTGCGAGTGAGATTTCGAGCTTTACGAAGAAACCTACTTGCGAGAAAGAGACGCAAGAGAATTGGCCGTAGGACCGTTTTCAAACTATTTACTCTCCATTAGTCTCCTGTCAAAAAATAGCTCTTTGTTTTTTTATTCATTTCTTTTCAATCTTACTGTATTTTATCGGACAAAAAGCAGTAAACACGAGGATGTCGTCTTCTCTGTGAGACTGCATATTTACTTATAACAATAACCAAAAAAAAAGAGGCAATACACTGGTAAGTACCGATAGTACAATACTAATTTCACGATGTTTATTTTCATAGAAGTTGATCTTAAAATTATAATGCTCTATTTTATATTCATAATAACTTATTTTTATAATGATGTGTAAGATAAAAAGATATTGTGTACGTGAAGATGATATCGTTTCGTATAGGGCTTGCACAAAATGTATCGATAAGTGGATAATTTTTAAATAGGTATAAATACATATTTTTTGTTTTACCTACATTTGTTCATATTTTACCTTTTTAGTTTCCGTTACAGGTTGTAAACACATTGGACAGAAAGTAGATAGACTGTTATAAAGGTGCATTTTTGACTTTTGAATACTATTAGCTCCTTAGATTGATAAAATTTGGCTAATTTTATATTTGTTATTATGATATGACAATATCCAGCGAATGTAATATCATAATTATTGACTAATTGAAGTCCTTCAAGGTTTTCTGTAAATGCAGTTCAAAAACAAAAATGGATTCAAATGTTGAACCAGATAGGTAGGGTTCCTCACAAAGTTTACAGTAGACATTTTAAGGTTTTATGAAATCACTGACATCTTGTTAATGACGAATTTATACCGACAAAATTTATTGGTAAGTTCATTTCCGAGGGCAATAAGTTATATCGATCTACATCAAAGAATTAATTAAAACCAATAATTTTATTATTGTTTTCTGTAGTACCTTTTAATCACGTTTTGTTTTATTTCAATCAGTTTACAAATAAAAAAGGTATGTAAATATCAAGAATTCCGTCCAATAAGGGTAAGTTTAGAGTAGATGAAGCGAAGTAAAGGCAAGTTACTGGAACTAGCACAGTATTATTTAATTTAACATGTAATTAATAGTCAAGAGAGCAAATGAAATAATCTAATATCTTAAATATAGCAAAAAACCTGTGATGGAATAGTCGACATTCATGTCGACAGTGTATGGTTGTAAATTTGACATCACGGAAAGTCACTCACACAGTTGTCATTTTCACACACATGCACATTTATGTTTTGGTGACGCGATGATGGGATGTGTGTTCGTCTATTACTCTATATATCTATCTTATATGTCTAACTCTTCAACGGCAATGTTGCCATATAACCGTCTATTAATTTTGACCCCGTTATTCAACAACTAGTTATCTTTCTTCGGTAGCTGTCTAATCAGGACACGAGTTGTTTATCCCTCGTAATTAAATTTAATATAAATTGTACAGCCAAACAAGGTAGACATTATCGTAATTATTACAACCCACAGCTGGGCTCGTGTTTCCTCACACTAGGGTAAAAAGCTACGAATTCTTTATGTGTCCATGCACGTTTTACTTACCGAAATCAGTTATAACTTATCTGTTATTAGTGAAAAATATCAAAAATTATCGGTTGTAAGTTCGACTTGCCACGTGAGTGAATATTATTCGTACCGCTAGACTATCTCCATCGTAGCTCAATGTGAATGAACACTGTCAATAATTTTCTTTTTCTGTTATCGTCAACGTAAAACAAGTTCCACTAACTGCATCAACTTATTGAGTGTCCATCGACTGCCGAAGCATTAAAATGCCGTTGCAGGTGAATTGCGTAACATATTTTATGCGCGCTTTCAATTAGGCTGATCATTTGACCGTTAGCTTTAACTGTTCCGAGGTCCGGTCGTACCGAACGGTTTCGAACGCGTAGGCAGATGATTTCATCTTATTCTGTGTTGCCTGTGGAATTTACAACTGCGTGGTGATTTTCGAATGACACAGATTAAATATGATACATTGGACTGTGCGTCAGGAGATTTAGTATCATTTGCGCGGGAATTTATATACTCTACTATGTCATGTGAGGCAGCCATCTTGTTTATTGGAAAAAAAGCTTCGTTATATCAAAGGATGTCACGGATTATGCCAAAAAAATCCGTAAAGATTGCGACAAATCGGTAGAGTTATAATGAAATTCAATTAATTTTATTATTAAGTTGTATTGTGTTGTTTTAAGTTGTAAGTAATGTAAATTTACGTTAATCTTGTATTGCTGAATATAACAGAACTGCAATCATAATTAAATGATACGCCACTCACACTAAACTATTCACATTAATTATAAATATATAGTTTTTATGTCAGTCTGTACTAATAATAAAATTGTATATCGAATATTTTTTGGAAATTATAATACAATTAGACCTTATTGATACGGAAACAAACATATTTTTGTGGCATTTTTGTCTGTCTGTCTGTTCTAAAACCACAGAGTGTATGAATGAATTTTTTTTTGTTCAATATAGATTAAAGTGATTTTTAACATGTGCGTAATATTAATTCCTTCCTGAGAAATGGATCTGATCCATCGAACTTTTTTTAAAAGGAATTGAAAGTGGGGCAATAGTTATTAATATATTTTTTATGTTGATTTGTTACTTAATTTTCCATTCTTTATTAGCTTAATAGTGTTAGTTATCATCAGCTCCGTAACCGTAACGGAAACTATCGGATATCCTAAATAAAAATATATCCTAAACCGTAATCGAATCCGATAGAGTTTCGAATAATTTCGGATAGGGGCAGTCTAAATGAAACACGTTATGACAGGTCGCCTCCGGCCGAGCTGACATACTGGCCGCGTCGCTCTCATTTTAGACAGATTTTATTATTTAATATTAAAGGTTATTCGATTTTCTGTGATCGTAATACCAAATAATACGTAGAAATAAGTCATCCATTGAAAATCATTATATTTTTTGCAAGTCGTAAATCATTTAATATGCGTGACTAAAATTATGCGAAACAATCGGACAATCCGTAATAATTTCTTAACCGTAACCGAAACCGGTAAAATACTATTCATATGTCCGTATCCAGATCCAGCTCCCAAATTACATATCCGTAACATAACATCCCTAGTTCGAAGCTGCGCTCGAAAGCCAGCGGTAAACACAAACGATACATTAATCAAATCACTTGATACGATTAATTTGTCGCAATTATTCTGTATTAGTGTAACTATCTAATCCGTTTTATTCAGGACATATCTGAAATATTGATTTGATTTTGTTAACGCCATGTGTACATGTTACATGTTTTGTAAACACAATTCACAATTTGCACACTGACACTTATCGGTAGTCGGTAGTATTTGATTTAAATTAGGGTTGATCTTGTGTGGATGTTAGTTTGGTATAAATGTGCAATCGATTTTAAGTTTCTCGATGAGGGTAGAAATGTCAAAAGTGTTGTTCATCAAACTTCACAAATTTCAATAAATATATAAAATATTTTTATTAACAGCTATAAATGTATCATTTTCATTTATCGATAAAACAACACCTTGAAATCTTTCCCTTACTGGATACCCCGGTTCCAAACTGTCTCACCTATCCCCCGAGATATGGCGACCTGAGCGGCTGGTGTAATTAGCGGGAACTATTCCAACAAAACCCTAAATGATTGTCGATATCAAATTACTGTAAAAACGATACGATCAATTGCTATTTAGAATTTGCATGTGCACCGCCGTCTGGTGTCCGCACGAGTGCGACACTGCGACCGGTTTGTGATTCTGTAATCTCACAGCTCAAACTCATTGTTAATGCCGCGGTGAGAATCTACGTATCTAAAAAAAATGCTGCAACAGTTTGGCTCATTTTTATTGTGGTCGTAATTGTCAGGATAACATTTATGTGGAACGATTTTCTCGTGAACCTCACTCGGTAACCTAGATGGTATTTTGATATGAAAGTCATAAAAAAATGTGATGACGTATTGACTGAGAGGACAAGACGTGCTCGTTAAAAATAAAGTTTACAATAACAAGTCGTTATTTTAAATAACTGAACCTGATACTGGCTGACTGATAGACGAGGCATAGCTTAAGCCGGTAGATCTATAATCATGAATTTTGCAGCGAAAAAGGCATTATATATATATATATATATATATAAACCTAATCACAAATTTAAATTAATATCTCTATAATACAGAACTAATTGTCAGAACTAGTTCAAATTCTCATAAATTACTGACATGAATCATCATAAACAGTTATTTTAAGAAATTTGGGTAAATTGTAACTCTTCACAACATTAATAAACTTCGGTGAAGGAAAAATTCTCACGACGACATAAAAGTTGGTCAGCCTCGTGTACTATGGTTTAATTTTTTTTTCTCGTGAAAGTGACACAAGTATTTTCGTTTTTAAACATTTTAATAATTGTTTGACTCATCACGCACACGCATGTATTTTATGTATACCTTATGCAAATAGTAGTTTTATTTCGTGCACTTCGAATGGCGGCAAAAACTGAAAAGATGAAACCAAAGACTATAGACTGTGACGTAGAACACAGACGTCTACATAGAAGTACAGATAATGTAAATATAATTTATATTTGTGATTCAGTCTTAAATTAGTTAAATTTGGCACCGTGTTATTTGAATAACTTTAGTAACGAACAAATGTTAATTCAATATTAAGAAGTCAGATATGTAAATACAAATTTACAATCATGTAAAAATAATAAGTTTAGGTATATAATAATCTGGTATTTTTGTCTAAATGCTATCTTAATCATTTTAATAAATTTCCGAAATAAAGAGTAAAAGAGTAAAATGTTTCTTTTTTTTTTTAATAAATACAACCAAAATTTAATTTCATTAAAAACTTCTGAGTAACGTTGAAGGAAGAGAATGTTTCATTTACTGAGGTTAATATTTAATATTACTCAATGTAATTAATGTGCAATATGATAAACGAAACTTTCATATTCATTAAAAATATTAACGTTATTAAACGAAAACATTGCTGCTGCATTCTTTTTTTAATAAATAAAGATTAAACTTTCAGAACGAAAACATTCGCGGGATTAGTGCACTAGCTGAAAAATCTTAATTTTTTTTGGAAAATGAACTTTATAATAAGTTAATTACCTAAAAACTCAATGTTAAATGGTAATATTAAATAAAGTTTTCTCTTTCAAGTTTGTATAATGAAATATTTAAGGAGAATTAAAATTTATTTATAAATTAATCTAAGATGATGAAAGAAGTTGGAAAGATCTTATGCGTGTCAGAGTTGATATAATAGGCTCTTCCTCAGTAATACAAATAATGCACAATTTCTGGATTCCAAGTCATTTTGTCCCAAGAAATTAACAATATCAAACACATCCATTGCGACTACAAATGAAAAAATAAGTCATCAAATCAAGTCATAATGAAGAGGATTTTTGTGTGGTAAATCTTAATAATAATTTCATTATTATATTTATATATATTATATTTATTTATATATATTAAAAATAATTAAACAGTGCTAAAATTAAAAAAAATTCATAGCATTATATTGTTTATATTATTGTGTACATATTTCAAAACCTCAAACACGATTTTAATAATTTCAATTGACGTAATTATTATTAGACGAAAATTTTATTTGAAATTATCAATAACTGTAACTTATTATGTTGTAATAAATATAAATTAATTAATGACTCACGTGTTTCCGGAGACCCGCCGGCGGAACTGCGGCGGGCGAGCGGGCGTCGCGGATCTTATATACCGTCACCTTGCCATTGACCGCCACCACCGAGGGCCTGCAGCGACACTGACTAGTAGATAAATATTTACAAAGATTTACTCATTACTAGCGGACCCGGCAGGCGTTGTCTTGGTAGAACGTCAAAAAAAGTTCTCGAAATCCGATAGCAGCGCCACCTACAACTTACTGAATCTACACCATTCCGTTTGAACATACACAAAAGCAATCAAAATGCCGTTTAAGAGGAGTTGAGTGACATATATACACGTATAGAGGATTTTTTTATGTGAACATAAATAAAGACG
>PDGT01000020.1:960917-977302 GCA_003671415.1 Megathymus violae | reverse complement strand
GACCAGCCTTATCCATTAACCACAACACAATACGACTTTTTGTATAAATTCTTTTATTCTTTGCAACCGAGACGGAGACGTAAGGACGGACAAAGGAACATTTTTATATAAGTACACACTGTATTAGGGCCGATTGCTTTTTGTTTGTAAAACAAAAATGTTTAGCGTTCACGAACGCACAGGGGAAAGTCGATGCGGTGCTAGAAGGGACAAGGGGCCAGTGACTAGCGAACGGACAATACCACTGTTCGTCTAGTGGCCGAAACTCGACTGTAATTTATACATATAATAAAATTCTAACCGATCGCTTTCTGAACATGAAGAATATATGAGAAAAACTATTATTAGGGGTCTTTCTTGACGCAATTATTTTATTTAATAAACCGTTTCAAACTCGGCCATAGTTATAAACGATCGAATAGCTTTGGATGATACTTAACATGTTTAGAACTTATAACATGGGCCATAATCTAGGACACTTTTCGTCCCGACAAATGGATCTGATCCCGCGGGAAAGGAAATAAAAAAAAATTGTAATTCTATATCTATACCGTGGACAATAAATAAAATTACGACTGGCTCGCTGTAGGGATTGTGATAAATAAATATGTTACTAATTCACACAACTAGAAAAATTATTTCCCAAAACAATGCGGGTGCTATTTCTAAACGTAAGGCACAGGTGTTCTGGCACAGAGCGAGCGCGGGCTACTAGTACAACAATAGAATCAAATGAGTAGCACAGAAATTGCTTAATTACGCGGAACCAATTATAAAACTGATTTTCCTGCCGCTTTAAACATATTGGTAAAGAGCATTATCCTAATCAATATTTTGTTCTGCCTTCTAATAATAATTGTTGTTGCGATTGTGATTCAGGATAACATTTACGAACGCCATTTGTTGACGAACATTAGAACTACTTTGATATTGAATAGAATTATCGACTCGTTGTAAGCGACGCAAAAAATTCAATAAATGTAATAAATTTATTTATATTTATGTATAAATATGCACGTAGGTTTCTATTTGACAATTCCACGACTTTATCTCGTTCGTCGGTCATCCCTGATTGTTTCCAGTGTTTCGACATCCCTCACCGAGAGGGTGCGGCTCAAGTAGTCAGACTCCGTGAAAGAAAACGCATATCTGTGGATGCAGATTTTAATCCTAAATTATTACCCACAACCTACTTACACGGAGCTGACAGTACCCCCGTATTTTCTCTCTTTCCACAACTCAGAGTTGTTCCTCTCCTGATGTCTTTTCACACATAGATAATATGCTGACCAAACGTGAATTTACACAACTGTATGAATTGCAAGAAAATTATGGAGAACTCTCAAGTAAGGTTCTTCACGATGTTAATTCACCGCAGTGATAGTAATTTGAAATATCAGAGATGTTAAACCTGGCTCCTTTGTCGAGTGACATTGAAACATAATTAAGGACATCACGTAAAAATATTTCACGGTGGAATCTAGAAGCAGAACGGTAGCAAGACGAGCGGGTAAAGAACCATACCAGCTTCCGGATTAAACTGGATAGGACAGCGCCCAGCAACCTTCGTCCAGCAAGCAAGTTCGTGGTGCCCCCTGCTGAACGACGGACGAGGCTGTGACGAACGGTCCCTCCTGCTGGAGGTTGGTGGGTTTTGTACCATCCAATTGATCCCCGCCGGGGCTCGAATGGTGGTAGGGTGTTTTGCTCATGCTCAGCTTCCACCCTTCTTCTGTGACCACTTACCATTAAATGGCTCGTGTGCACATTTATCAATTAGTTACTAAAAACATCAGAGGTAACATCCTCTCTTTAAAATCCATGAGTAAATGCACTCGCGAATGATTCCCGCCACTCGCCAGTCAGTCTGCAATAAGTCTGGATTTGTGAGCGCCGGATGTTGCAGTCCAACTACGCAATTTGTTTTACTGCGAAATATCCTAACGTCATTCTTACATCATCAATACCAGTCCGCTGTAACGTATGGACCTCTATTTGTCGTAACCTAGAGCTCAGCTACTCGTCCGGTGCAGATTGGTGAATATATAGCGACATTATATTACACACACTGTTTTCTGTAACTCATATTAAAACTCATTTTTGTTGTTTTTTATCCACATCTCGTTCCATCCATCCATTACTCGCTCGGTCTTATCACAAAATGCACCCTTGCACATCGTTACTTAATATAATTTTTTGCGTTTTTTATTTCGAAGTATTGAATGTTAGATAAATTAGGTTTAAAAACGGTACACTAAGTCTTATTTTTCCTTTGAATCCTATCGTTATTCAACTCAACAGTCACCTTCTTTCTTACCCATATCGTGTTCCATACAATTCTTCTACTTCTAGTTTGAGGCCTTTCTTCAAAATTGTATAATAACCTTCAAGATCCATATCGGAGTCGAAACAGAATCAAAAATATTTTGCGGTTCTTTTGAAAAATCTTACCATCATGGAAACTAAAGTTCGAATAAACCTGGTTCTTAAAGAGGAGACAAGGCGCTAATTCATTGTCCGTTGTTCAACTGAGCTCACATCGTACAGGGGGGATTGTGTGGAGTCAGGAAAAGAAGGAGCGCTGATTTTTAATCTTACAGGTACTTCACACACTGTCGGAATTCATCCCGTCCACAACATATCCAGTAATACCGCTCATGATCCGGCTATTATTGGGGCCGCACATTTGATCCGCGAACAACAGTAAGAACCTTGATATTCATTTTAATATTTCAAAAGAAATAGTTTGAATCTGCAATTCCTTTTACAATATTTCTCGTAATAACGTCCTGGCTCCTGGAAAGTTTGAATAGCAAAGTCGTTTTATAAAGCGTTGCTATTTTTTTGAACAGGCACATATGTTATTTAAAATCATAGACTTCTAATACATAAAAGATATGACACAAAAATATCATATTTTATTTAAACAAATATGATTATGGAACACTTTTAAGAGGTTAATTTGTTATTTAAACGTGAAATCGTAAGTAAGTTCTTTTTAAATCGTATGGATAAAATTATAACCTTTGTTATTTAGATGTTTAACGATTAAAAAAACATAGTTGAATAAAAGGCTAAGCCTGTAGTTCTGCTTAATTAGTAAACAAACATGATATATAAGTTGATCTTCATCGTTTACGACTGAAGGGATGAACATCGTTTGTGTTATCTACGTTTATGTTTGTCTACGTTATAAAATATATTACAGTCTGATGTGGATTTCCCATGGCAGAAATATTAATAAAGACATTGGGATCTGCTTAAAACTCGTACTTCAATTTACAAAAGGTTACTTTATACACATCTCATTTGTTAGAAATATATTGTATGGTTAGAATAGAAAGAAAATTACTTAAATATAATATTTTTAATGAGATTTCTTTCCTCGGGCTAAATGGGGGGAGGGGTTGATTGTCACTTCATCGACAGACATCCGTAACATATGAGGAATCATCGATGAGTTGTCAATACAGAGAAACAGTAAACCATTTTTAACAATCATATTCACACCATATTTCGGCCATTAATAATAGTTCTAATTACGAGTAAATCGCATAGATGGCGCAGCATTACAAAATATATTATTTGGTAACTGATTTTCAAAACACACCTATACCAAACTATCTGGTATGATTGCTTGAGATCATATATCTTCTGAATGCTATCAACAGTTCAATTCATATTCTCACAATATATAATTTATGTTCTTATTATCGTTTTTATGTGTATGAAGAAAAATAGTCATGATAGAAACTGATAGATGGCGCTATAATTCATTTATATTATCCAAATTAATTGCGAGACAAACTAAAGTTACTAGGAAACCTTAATTGTAACTACAGCCGAACATTTTAGTACAGTTTTAACGTTGGGTATGTAAGTGTGGTTAAATCAGTTTTTTCGATGGAACCTTACTCGCGTGCCGCCGCATACGGACCGTGCCTAATGGGGGTTCGGCATCCACTCACCTTTCCTTAAGGATAAGCGGATACGTAATTACGAAACGCTCGTAGCGACTATTGTTAATATCTCTATGTGTATTTGTTCTATTCGTTGCCTTTAGAAATAACCGTGTGATGTGTTGAATTGTAAAGCTACATCAGTGACTTAGCTTCCTTCTTAGTCGGAGAAGCTTCAAAATAATTTGTAATGGTTTATCGAATGGCCAGTGACGGTAACAACCATTTATGTGTGATCCAGGACATGACAAGCATGTCAGCAATGAACTTAGTGCGTTTTTAACAACACCAAAATGATGTATAGTCGCAAATAATTTACAAGTTATAAATAACTCTTTTCGTTATTACGCTATTAGACACTCACTTCGACCCCGAGCATATACCTCTTGCTACTCCTATCTGGCCGACCGGTTAAGGTGACCACATCAATCTCCATTGAGGACTCTCCACAGGAGTTCCCTTGATGAGAGCATTTCGATCCATGGTGTGTGTTTATTATTACACGCTGTTTATTCCACGGCCAATTTCTTTGCTCTTCGCTCAGTATGCGTGTAACTTTAAGCGGGCCGGTATAAATTCGTGCATAACATAAAATGTAACTTCACGTTGATTAGATTATTTCATATTAGCCACCTACAAAACCGCGATCTTTCTTGTAAATGTATTTTCCAGTCGATAGTCAATGAACGAGCCGACGGGACGGTTGGTGGTGGGTGACCACTGTCAATGAACGTCCGTTAGTATAACTAAAGTCGTCGTAAAAAGGATGCGGAGACTTTTGCCGGTTAAAGGATCCAGAGGGATGGCGAAACAACCTCGACTGATGTCCAAATTCAAATTGAAAATCATTTAAACATTTTGGTATTTTGTAAGTACAAATTATGCAGGTAATTCTTGCTTCTATAAACAAACAATTGTAACAACTATTGTTTTGGGTTCTGTTGCGTTAATAACGGCCCTTAATAATAGTTTTTCTCATATACCGTTCATGTAAAGAGAGCGATCAGTTAGAATTTGATTATATGTATAGATTTATTTCTGAGAAACAATTCCAAAAAAATCCATAATTTTCTTTATCGTGTTAGTACATATCTCGGTATATATTAAAACAACGTGAACTATTTCAGTTCTAAGATTTCATCTCCACGAAATGCACTACGGAGCCATTAGATGAGGCTCATTTAATTTATTTTTATTTAATTAATGGCCTAAATAAATATAGCTCCACCGTTACAAAGTTTTCCCATTTCGACTCCCCAACATCAGTTTGTGGGCCGGTCGCACCGCGCCTTTGACTGCTGTTTGACGGCGGTAATTCTGTAATATCAGCAGTCAAGCTTACAGGTTCCACGGTGAAATTATATAAGAATATAAGTGATGCCCCCCAGCTCAGTTGACAGTGAGCTTGGTCGGTCTTGGGTTCGATACCCGGCCGGGATAGATATGTATGTGACAGATAAATATTTGTTCTGGGGCCATGGGTGGTTGTGACGTCTATTTGTACGAGTATATGTCCATGCCAAACCACAAAACAGGGAAGCCTAGTGGAAGGGTTCTGGGATTGTTAACATTATATGTGTATTGATTATAATATAAAGATTGAAACATATTTTTGTAAGTTGCGTTTGTCTGTCTCTGAGTGCGTGTTGAACTCAGAAACTACGGAACACATTGAAATGATTCTCGTCATGTTTATAATAAAACAAGCGAGTTGGACGATATTAAATGTAACTATTTACTTGGATATTATGTATATATTACTAAGCAATTTTTTTGGAATTGTCTGTTATGAAAATTCTGTCACTAAATAGTATTTAATCAAACGCCGGTTAACAGCGCGGTGCGACTGCGAGGCTCAGGTGTCGATGGGAGGCCGAGTGACTTGGCCATCCGCCGCCGAGTGTCCACACTTTGTCTGTAAGGAACACATACACACACATACATAGCTAATTATAAAATACTGTCCAGTCATTTCATAAACATATATTTATATTAGAAGAGACGAAATAATGTTTATAGCGTCCAAGTTATTTACATCGAAATAAATATTATCTGTATATATATACTAATTATATTATACTTGGCCGTATTGGGGCTCCCTAGAACACTCCCCCAATGCCATGCTGGCAGAACAGGGTGTCATAAGAGGCGACAGAAGCCAGCCTGCTTGGTGGTAGGGCTTCGCGTAAGGATTTTATTATGAGTATTATTATAAAGTCATTAATATTATTACTGGTATTATTATCTCTCCGTGAAGCCTGCCTGACTAGCTATCACCCTCCTGTTCGAGTCGGCCGCCAAACGACTCGTCGTGTACCGGCTGGGGGCTTGAGAGCCAATACTTTCTTTCCTTCTTACCTTCTTCTCATTTCCTGGCCGACAACACATCAGTGATACCTTTGGTCTTGCTGATGTCCATGGGCGACGATGGCTTACGGCTTTAGGGCTATAAACATAAAAAAGATATAATGTTATGTGTGTAGATATATTAATAATAATAATATTACAATCTGTAATAATCTACTGGTTTGATCGCGGGCGACCGACAGGAGATTCGGGTTCGTATCCTGGACGCGTCTTTATGCTTAGTGAATTATGTGCGTATTGCAAATTAATCACAAGTTGCTTCAGTGGAGAAGAACATCGCGAGGAAACTAGCACAACAGAGAGTTCTCAGTAATATTCTCAGGGGTATGTGAAGTCTGCCATTGGCGCACTTGGCCAGCGTGGTGAGTAATGGCTTTACCAGGACACAGCGGTTACAATAGTCAACACTTTTTAGTATCAATAATGTTCGACTGTAATCGTATCTGTTTGTAAGTGATGTTGTCTCGGGTGGGGGAGCGAAGTAATTTAGTTAGAATAACTTAGTAAATTCACCTGAAGACAACGACAGGGAGCCGTTGGACTCGGAGGGCCCACGGCCGAGCGGAGTGGCGCCAATGACGGGAAGCCTATATCCAGTAGTGAACTATAAAAGGCTGGTATATAAATAGATAGCATTCGTCAATAAAAGTGAAACTCAATTCTACTACTATTAAGTCCACTAGTATTCTTATCATTTAAACGATTTAAAATGAACTGTCATACTGATCATCGGTTATCATTCCGCTTTTAGTTTAGCAGACGCATAAATAAAGAGTTTCTGATTCACACACATTTCTGATAAACCTGTTTTAAAACTGTAAAACGAAGTGTATTTCAAAACGCGCGCCCGCATCCCTTAATTCACCCGGCGCCGTTCGTTTCGTGTACTGTAAATACGTGGAACGTAAAAAGGGAATATATATTTAAAAGGAATATGACGCTTTTCGGGAGTAACACCGCGTTCGCCTGCGGGGTCACCACCGATCGCGAATTCGATTATGTTCGTTAATGCAGCATAAATAATTGTAAAAACAATTAATACATTGATTACAGGCATGTTATGGAGCTCCGTAACCGTAACCGAAACTATCGGATATCCGAAATATAAAGATATTGTGGCAACAGAGCGTTACTTAATGATTGTAGTCGTATTTCAAACGCCACACGAATGTTAGTATTATAAATGGCAAAACAGTTCGATGATTAAAACAGACATGCAACACGCAATATTTCGCGATATCGCCAAGCCGATAATTCAGATGTTGCACCGTTCCTAATGTCATCAGTCAAGCGGGCAGACGGATCGCCCGACATTTCTCTGATACGTCACATTTGACACAAACAAAACGTTGAATTGTTTACCAGTTTCTGTCTATGTAACTAGTCGACAAACGAGCAGACGAGCCACAACATGAACGGCAACCACCACCGCGTTGCGCTACGAAAACGAAACAGGGCTCCCGGATTATTATTTGACGGTGACTGACAGGAGTGTGGTACAACCACCAGGTAGATAAAGAAGTTTACTATATAACACGAGTGGGGGTTAGTATGGACGTCTCAGAGCTTAATTATTTTTAACACGACTAGGGGAATAACTGTGTGCGCTCAAGAACGCGTAAAGATTCTTACATCCCTTAACTTTTTTAATATAAAATACTATGTTTCTATCAATATGTTTATGGCAATATAATGCTATATATTGCTATAAACATATTGACAAGCAACGGATAGTACACGTAAATATCTCTTAGAATTTTTCCCGCAGACTAACGAGATTTTTATAATATAGTTAATTAAAAACATTTTTTCTAAGTCCATCCCTCGGGGTGGTCGGGGTGAGTTTAGAGTTATGAGTAAATCATGCTTACTCAAGTTACCTATTAACTGCTGGCTGGAGGGCGAGGGAGGGTTCAGCGATCACTTATATAAGATTCTAAATGAAATAATTGTTAAGTTACATTGCATCAAATTCAAATTAAATTTAAAATCCGAATCAATTAATAATATTATGGACGTCATTTTTTGCTTCTAATACCGTTTCGAAAAAATGCTTTAACATTGAGGAGAAGAAACAGTGAAGCAAACACATGTTTTAAACCACATATGACAATCACAAAGTAAGTATTAAACCGATTTGTCGTATTTTATTAGCCATAATGCGGACATTGCACTGTTTGCTGATGATAAAGATTTAAGACTAATATTTAAAACTAAAAGATATACATTAAATGTTGACGATGTAAACAATGCTTTGTCCCATGTAACGTATTGATTCAACATAAACAATTTAGTTTTGAATGCTAATAACGAAGTGTACAGAGTTTGCACTACCAAATGTGCAGAGAGTAGGCAAAATGCTTAAATTAAATAATGAAACACTGCCTATGGAACTATCCACAGTTTCTTTAGGTATCACCTTAGATAGTACACTTCAGTGGGGTGCCCTGCCCATATATCGGTTCTCGCAAGTAAACTTAGTAGGTCTGTCTACGCTATTAGAAAGATAAGACTAATTACTGATGTAGAGACAGCTAGACTTGTTTATTTTGCCTATTTTCATAGTCTTTTTATGTCTTACGGTCTCCTAATGTGAAGTAAATCAGCGGACATTGATTCAATATTTATATTACAGAAAAGAGCAATCAGAGCTATATACAGATTAAAGTCGCGTGAGTCCTTAAGAGAAAAATTTAACGAAATAGGTGTACTCACCGTAGCCAGCCAGTATATATATATTAATTTAGTATTTATTAAAAAAAATATCTACAACCAGAAAAGTGACACACACAATCATGAAACAAGAAATAGGCGTAATTATTTTTTTGAAAAGGTGTGTGAAGTTTGCTGATACCATACTGAACAAAGTACTAAGACAGCCTGGCGGGCTCTGGCCTTCCATTCCGAGAGGAAACCAGAGCCTAGCTTTGACAAGCAGCAGTTGTCATTAGGTTTGATTTATAGAGCGTTTATGGTTCAATAACTTGTGTTCGATACATGACAGCGTTAAGCAACTTGAATTGACTTGAATGGATGACTAGTGTTCATAACACACAAGTCTATGATATAATTTTCGTGAAACCTGCCCGGCTAGCTACCACCCTCCTGCTCGAGTCAGCCGCCAAACGCCTTGTCGTGTCCCGGCTGGGGGCTTGAGAGCTAGTACTTTCTTTCTTCTTTCTCGGCCGACAAAGCATCAGTGATACTTATGGTTTTGCCGATGTCCATGGGCGACGGTGACCGCTTGCCATCAGGTGGCTCGTCTGCTCGTTTGTCAGTTATTAGCAAAAAAATTGTATTTCAATTGCCAGAGAGCGAGACGTTTCCGGGTTCAAATCTAATAACGTTTCCTTTGGTACAAGTGATGGGCATAATAATAATAGAAAACAAAACACACACACACTCACACAAAACAGACGTTAAGACATCGCGAACAACTTAGAATCACGAACAAACATTTTCCGTTACATATTTGCCCAATAATGGTCCCGGGACTCTTCGCGCAGCGAGCAAGTTGAACTAGCGTATCTATAGATTCAATAAATTTCTCATGCGCAAATAAATTGTAAATATTAAAAGCAACACTATTCAGACGAAGGTGAGCTGAAATTCAAACCATGAAGCTATCGCTGGAAATATTTTCACTGCAAAGTAATGCCAACGTTGTACTCAGTGGGATTATTATCTCACAATACATTTCCTGCTCATTTCAAGCGAATATTTTTGCAGTATACAGAAGTCTTAGTATAAGTTTTCTAGACTTTTAACAACAGACAGACATAATTTTCTTTAGTGTAGATATGTTGCCCATATATATTATCTCAGTTTTTTTTTGAAAAAGGAAACATACTTTACTGAACTTCAACGGAACAGGAGAGCCGTGGAGCCGCGTCTTTTGGCCATCATTTTAATTTTAATTACAATTATTTTTGATAATTGCGTACAGTTGTAAACATGTGATTATCTATAACTAAATTCAACTCAGTAGCAGCCGTCGGAAACGAGATTCTCTTCGTCTGAAGCATTCGTAACAACACTGAATTACAGCGAATTAGTGGAGAAGTTAATTGCCGATCGAAGTGTTGGAAGTTCTTATACTCGAAGGCCTCCGACATATGTGAGGTGCTATTTAACAATAACAATAAAGAACGACTTTATAACACCGTTAAGACATTTTGCCATTCCACTAACGACCGCGCCCGCTACTTGGTCTTGGCTGGGTTACCAAACCCATCGCGCTGTGAGGATTTCCAACAGCTTCTATTCTATGAGTTGAAGGGAAATTCTGAATGGATCGTAATCTTGTTTGAATTTTTGGGTAACCTGCGAGGAAGGAGCGAGTCGAGTAGAGTAGGCACATGTCCATTGGACATGTGGTATGGATACTTCTGATATGCATTCTGTTAAATTATTTTATTATACATTTTTACAAAACCATAGTAGAAGCAAAAAAGATATGATGGTCATAGTGTACAGATGAAGTTAATTATGAATATGTGCCGCATTAAAAAATATTTAATATACTATTTATTACATATATATTTATCAGTGTATATATAAGTGTAGGTATGTAAAAAAGTAGGTATGCTGTTGGCGTCTCTATAAAAGATATATAATATCTATAAGTATAAAGGAATTTGAGTTTGAGAGAGAAGTCCATGGGTGACGGAAACTACTTAGTGGCTCAAATTATTGTTTTACGGTGATCAATAAAATAATAGTTTTAAATTTATACAAGGAAAGTTCCAATAACTTCCTCATAAATTAAAATAATTCAAAACTTTTTTATTTTCCAATTAGTCATTGCAAATTTTTAACAAATCGGATTACAATAGCAGTCTAGGCTAAAAATGCCGCAGCCAGAGCGACTGGTTTAAAAAAAAAACTTCAACCATTAACCACAATATTTCCCGCCAACGCGGTCGTTAAAAATTTCAAAAATCGAATTGAACCATTCGCTCCGGACCGAAGAGGCTCGGAGTGTTCAAGAAAAAGTTTCTATTATAAACTTTTAGTTCCAATGAAGTCTCGCTGGTCGGTATAAGGCTCCATCCGTTGGAGCAAACTGCTCCAGGCGGTACCAATTAGGGCGTTCCGGCGTCGAAGCTATTGTCAACTGCCTGGTATAATGGCACCCTGATGTGACCTTACAATATCAAGGAGGTTACTGCCAAATATGAAATGTACTTAATTTGTAGTTTATCTAATCAGGACTTACACTGAGAACATTTATTTGTAGTTAATTGTGGAATTAATTTAGAAAATTCTCCTAGTAAGGTCCAATAATGGACAGGTATGAGACGTTCCAAAATAAAATTGTATTAGGCTCAATTTTTTCGATACTTTGAACGTTAACATTGAAAATAGAACAATGGGAACTCGGAAATGTTTGTAAATTAAAGTTAACAAATGTTTACTTTATTTCAAGTTACTTACTAATTGTTCCAGGTTGACGGCTGTAATCCTATCATTAGCTTTAAATGTGTTTACCAAATTTATTTTGCGCAAACAGTAGATAGAACCTCACGAATAAATTGTCCAATTTCTCTCACCTTCGAATTCTGCGGATTCTTAATTAATGAAAATAATATTTTTATTAATTTTGTGTACATGAAATATTTGAAGATTACGTAATTTTTTTTTTTTATGTTAATAGCCGACAAACGAGCAGACGAGCCACCTGATGGTGAGCGGTCACCGTCGCCATGGGCATCAGCAAGACCATGATATCACTGATGCGGTGTTAGCCGGGAAATGAGAAGAAATTAAGAAAGAAAGTACCTATTGGCTCTTTGTCGTAAATTTTCATAAATAACCTAATTACATTTAAATTACGTTATATTATGGTGTGATGATTATCATGATCGTTACCGTCGACGCACGACTGCGCCGGCGAGTCACCGACGCGTTGTCGACCGACGTAAGACCGAGGTACCTGTACTCTCCGGCACTGTCCCGACACTAATTTGATACAATTCAAGGCAGTTTCCAAGTCCGTGGCTTAAAATAAACTGCTAAAACAATTAAGAAATAAGTGTGCTGTAATAATAAAATTACTTAACCATGTAGTACAATGGTAATTCTATAAGAACTTATATGTATACGAGAACTCGTCTGTTTGCATGTTACGCCCATAATTACTGCTAGCGAAATATCTATGTATGTAATAATGTTTATTATGTTGGCGTTCAAATAAATAAATAAATAAATGTATCACTTTTATTCACACGTTACTTGTAAACCCTTTTTCTCTTCGTTTCTGTTCAGTGTTATAAGTGAACAGACAGACATACATCCATTAAAAAATATATATTTTGGTCTGTGTATCGTAACAAAGTATTATATAAAAATAATACAAAAACTATTCAATGTATAAATCCGGTCCTGTTAAGTTGTAACCGACTACCAAAACGGAGCAGGTGGTATGTTCGTGTGTTTGTTTGACCATAACTCCAGTGCTTGTAACTGGATCTTGATGGTTCTTTTTTTAAGTTATGCGCGATGTTATGGAGTCGGTCCCTTATAAATATGCTGAGGGCTTACTGAATGGTATAGATGCCTGCGTCTGTTCAAACGCGATAGTCTCAACAACCAATGTTCAGATTTTCATTCAGTCTCTATTATAAGATAGAACGAATCGTGGTTAAGGTTTAGATGTTAAATTTATGAAGATGTTGAATAATTTGGCGGATATACGTTATATCATACATCTAAGATTTGTTCTTTACATCACCTACCCCGTGCTATAGTGATTGGTTATGTATGACCTCGACATAAAATGTCAAATGTCGGTATACAAATTTATTTGCACGTGTTGTGCGCGTTTGGAGTAGGGAATATTGTCGACCGAAGTGCTAAATGCAGTTTACAATTCTGTACATGCAACACCTGCGGGGAACTGAACCCGCGCCCGTCGCTATGGACTGCAGCGAGCGGAGGTTGTACTCAACACACACAGATCGTCAGTCACATCGGAAGTACATTTATTATATAAAACAATCTCTCTGTCTGTCTAAACGCGATAGTCTTATTCTAAACTGGTTTTATGCGGTTTTTATAAATGCATATTTAGTTTAATTTTAAACAAATATAAATGAATAGGTATCTACGAAAATTGTCCAATATTTATTTCAATCGAAATAGAAAACTATAAGCAAATATAGTTATCTAAATGTCAAGACACATAAGATACATTTATAATACGGAACTAGATATATGCAACACCGATTCGGACTTACTAACTTTTTATTTGTACTCCGAAATCGAACACATTCCCATGTAATACGGCACAGTAGATATATAGTATATAGTCTGTGGTCGATTTTAAACTTATTTTTTTTTTAATGTACAGAGGTACAGTTTAATTAAAAAAAAATCTTACAACAGACCTAAGAATAAAAAGAAGAGAGGAAATTAATTTTATTTAACGTGAAAACTTATGATACGAATGGAAAAATTAAATAAATAAAATATATAACATAAATCATTTGCAATATATTGTTTCTTAGCGCTGTTCGTCGCAGGTCTGCATGTTAGTTACACCTTTTCGCGGACCTTATAATATCGACTAGATTGGAAATGATATAACTGAGAAGTACTGTTTCTCTATACATTGAAATACACAGATCGACGTACGTTTGCTGGCAGTAAATTTCACTGCGATAAATATTGTTTATCACTCTGAATACATCCATTCCACTGTCGGCCTTCTTTCTCTATTTCACGTAAAAATTGATACAGGACGCGCCGTCCTCGTACAAATGAACAAACACGTAGACTTTAGTCTGACTTTCGTTGGGTTGGCGACGGGATGTATAGCTTTATCGATACACAACCTTCCAATTCTGACGTGAAGGCCTCTTACGAACAAGTAACGCTTAAAAAGCAGCGAGAACCGCTTATAGAGTCACGAGAACCGCTTATAGAGTCACGAGAACCGCCTATAGAGTCACGAGAACCGCTTATAGAGTCACGAGAACCGCTTATAGTGTCACCAGAACCGGTTATACAACCAAGTGCAAGAAAGTAACTAAAATTGCTTGTACAATAAGGAGAAGCATTTATAGAGCAACGAGAAGCACCGAATATCTATATGCCGACCGAAGGCTTCCGACAAGGCTGAACAACGGCAATCAAACGATGGTTTAAAGTTTCCTCAGTTGCATGGGCGTGCTGAGATAATTTATGCACCAGCGGTCACCCGTCGAACAATGACCCACGTTCGAAATAAGTCAAATCGGACGATCACTTACGATAGACATGAGCCGAGTTATGAGTGCTTTACGTAAATATTAATATAATTAGTCTCCTTTGGGCCTAAGCCAACCTTTCTTGCTGGTGGTGCACCCTGCTGAACAACGCACGAATTTATGGTAAACGGTCCCGCCTGTTAGCCGTCGTTGGGCTCTGTACCATTAAGTTAATACAGACGGTACTTGCATTGTAACAGGGTAGTTTGTCGGACTGGCTAGCCACCACCCGCCTTCTGAAGTCGGCCGTGAAATGTTTCATGTGTGTTTTGGTCGTAGTGTCAGAAAAATAGTAATAATGCGAGTCCCGCGTTTCGGTTTTGGTTGACAACGCATCAGTGATGCCTTCGGTCTTGCTGATGTCCATGGGTGTCGTTGATCTGTCACCGTCAGGTGGGCCGTCCGTTCATTTGTCAACTAACAACATAAAAAAGTGTATATCAATTGTTACAAAACATTACAGTTTCTTATTGCTTATAATTTAAATGTCATTCTAGTTCAGAAGATGCTTCTCCGTTGTGTATGATTTGTATCCTTCTAAATATTTATGATTCTATTTTAAGTTTAAATTATATTCAGAAAATGTTTAGATTAGGTCAAAATTTTAAAGTTGATGCAGAAATTAAATTAGTATTTTTTTGAGTAAATTACAAAGGTAGATTCAGTACTTTGGCCTCGTTTGAGGCTCTAGGATGTACTGAATCTTGGAGATCAGATGAATTGTTTCTGACTTGTTATTAATAAAAGTAAAAGTCGCATGAAAATCGGTCTAGTAGTTTTTGAAGCTAGTGTTGAGACAGGCAAAGATTTTGTTTTATAGTATGTTGCAATTTATTTGATATCGATATTTTGATATCGACGTAAACGATGCTCCCATCACTGGCGTCATATTTTGCAGCCACTCAGACCGGACTATACGAAATGTTCTCATTGATGAAAAAAGCAAAATTTTTTCTGAATCTCTCATAGACGCGAGATGCATTCATCCGTTATGAAATATATATGTTAAAAATTCGCTCCGGCCGGTGTATTAATACACCCGCGATGTGTGTATCGCGTTCTGAAATTTGCTTTTTAAATTCCAACTGAACCCATTCAGTAATTTTGAGCTGTTTTTTCTTTTCTCTATGTCAGATATATTTTACTTTAGGCCAATGGCTTGAAGATAAGGAAGTATTTTACGCGTGATTGCTTAGTGGACTTTAACTCGATCCTCCACCTGGGGTCCCAAATTCGCATTATGCACACAAATTTATTTTTCAAAGTATTACAAATTATTTATCGCTTACTTCGGTGAAGGCAATGTGAGGGAACCTGCACTTCTGGAAGTTCCCCATAATGTTCACACAGGTGTGTTAAGTCGGCCGCACTTACTGAAAGTGGAGTTTGGTCTGTACTCCCGACATCATGCACCCGAGCCCAGCAATGGGAGTCTTATGGTGATGATAATGAGTGTAAAAGTTTAGCCACTCTAAAGATGTAATGTAGTTACTAAAAGGTCGAAGTTGCATCCGATTGTTATCTATAATTACTTTGAATTGAAGGTACTACGCGTATACCCCGCCTACTTTTCGGTCGGCGACGCTTCGGTGATGCCTTCAATGATGATGAGGTAACCACATACCATCAGATGGTTCGTTCACTACAATTTCGGCTTTTGATATAAAGAATTGTTTGTTGAAAAACAGTAACAATTACTCTCTACATCCGTTGGCGGCGGTTATGTCTGCTCGGCGCGGATATCCGGGTTCGATGATTGGCAAGGGCAGATATTTGTCTCGAAAAAATTGGGTCGCCAGTATCGAACGAT
>PDGT01000020.1:930140-960908 GCA_003671415.1 Megathymus violae | reverse complement strand
GGGGGGGGGGGGGTATGATTAAAGCTACACCATCAAACATATTTGTAACGCCAGTCTCGTCGTGACCACGATCTGTGGAGCTGAGTCGAAATATTTGTATAAAATAAAAAAATCGTGAGTACCCGTTACACTTAACATATTTTTGTTGACTCAACTGAGCGTTGTTGTCACACACACACCGTCTCCCGGTGCGGGGCTGTGAGTGTGCGACCGTTTGTTAAATGAATATCGTCTTAAGTTATAATTATTCTTACAACTATATTTGAATATGGCCGTTGTGAAAGGCCATGACGATGTCAACTTAATCTGATGGTACTTAGTTTGGTAATAAAATACGGTATTAGTCTAATATACATATTATACTTTAATTTATTCAGCGTTTTTTATGGAGCTTGGAGTTCGTTTTTACAATACGGTTCCTAAGTTGATACGCGAGTTGCCTTTTGGAACTTTGAAGCGATGCGTTAAAATATAACATAGATATTTATATATATACGTTAAAATATAACAAAGGATATTATAGTATAGATGAGTACATGAATGACAAGGACGCTTGGAGATAATAGTGTCGAGACAAGTTCCGCACAGGTTTAAACCTTTGTAATTACCATGTGTTGTTTAAAAGGTGTGCTGAGGAGTTTCCGTCGCAGTTTCTTCTCCTTAATGTTAAAGAACCTCTTCGAATCGCTAGTAGAAGCAAAAGATGACGTGCATAAGTATATTTACAGAATACCTACATGATTTTGAATTTGAATTTTAATTATTATATTCGCACGATTCCTCGGTGTTTTTATTAGGCGTTTTATAATTTCTTCCTTCGTAACCGACCAAAATTGGTGTAGATTTTTTTGAATTAATCATTACAGGCAATAATTCGTCATGTGATAAAAACGGAACCCTCCACAGTGCGTGCCGCGACTCGCATTCGGCCGCCTCCCGTGTAACGCAACGCGCCGGATCCTTGTCACCCTGTGAATGCTGTCTCGGTACATCTCATACTGATTTATATGCCATGGGGTTTTTAAAAAATTTAATTGTACCCTTTAGGTGTGTAAAATTCTCCTGTGCTTTACGCATGTCACTGGACATCTCAAAAAGCGACTGGAGTGATTTTGACGACTTTTTTTTATTTAAGTAGGTTAGTGGATTGTTTAGATTCACAATTGCATAAGTAGATGGCGTCACGATCGCGTTATGATATGATTATTATTTATATTAACGATTTGTCGTATTTTATTAGCGATCATGAGGACATTGTACTGTTTGCTGATGGTACATCTGTAATATTTAAGACTAAAAGATATAAATTAAATGTTGACGATGTAAACGGTGATTTGTTCCATGTATCACATTGGTTCACCATAAACAATTTAGTTTTGAATGCTAATAAACGAAGTTTGCAGAGTTTGCACTACCAAATGTGCAGAGAGTAGGCAAAATGCTTAAAGTAAATAATGAAACATTTACTATGGAACAATCAATTCAGAAATTCTAACAGCTATTGTTTTGGGATCTATTGCGTTAATAAAGGCCCCTGATTTTCTCATTTATCTTTCATGTACAGGAATCGATCAGTTAGAAGTTGATTATATGTATAGATATTCATTGATTGTTTTAGCTTGATAAGTAGGAAAAGCTCTCGCATTAAGGATGTGTCCTGCCCAGGCGTGGTCCCAGGGGGAGTTGTAGGCTACGTCCAGCAGTGGGCTGATATAGGGTGATGGTGGTGGTGCAAAGATACCCAATGTGTCTATATTGTATTTATTCACCCTCAGTTACACGTATGTAGTAATGAATAAAAGAGCCGTAATTATTTATTCTTATATCCCACAGAATATACATTGTGCCTCAGCACGAAGTGACCGCCCGGAGTTTTTAAAATATTTGCACAAAAATATTAATTATTGACAATAAACTGGAGGCCCTATCGATTTGTTTTGTTTATAGAGACATCTGACACGTTTCATAACTTAGATGTTAATATTTTAGTTACAGTTTTTTCCATTATGTTTTCTTATTTACTAGCTGTTATCTATTTTCGTGTTTGCAGTGAGATGTAGTGAGTGAGATGCAGTGTATGTTTAGAGAAAAATGGTTTAGATTTCGGTAATAGAAATAAATACGTTTTTTATTCTATGAAATATGAAATTATTTATACTATGTATAAATTAACTTAATTAATTAACTAAAGTTCCTCTTCTGTAAATGATCTACTTTGGTCTTGTAACTGAACTGCATTGTTATCTGCGATGTTGGTCCTTTCAGTTGTCCGATTTAAGGCTACAACAGGAGTATACGACAGATAATAGCAGATTCACAGTAATGTAATCTTATATTTTATATATAATACATGATGCATTGAAATGTATTTTTTTGTACATTTATTGCATTAATATTAAATCTGCGTTAAATGTTTGTTACTAAGGTATATTTTTGGGTGTTTTAACTGTATCGCCTGTAGAATTTCTAGTGTTTTTCGCTCTAGATAGCTTAATTTACGATCTTTAAAAGATATCAGTGGAAACTTCTTTGACGTGTCTTTCTACTCTGTTGTGACTATATGCATAAATCATTGTTCGTTTCCCTAATAAATAACATAAACTTATGACTGTGGGTACTTTTCACATAAGCCACGTGAATTTTAAATAAGATGATTGGTATTCGCTGGCCTCTGGTCCAATCACGGTGCCTAAAAATCTGCTGATGTTCATATAGTATTGAGAACGTGAAGTGTAAATATTTTCGCTGGATTCTTGATTTAAATCACCAGTTCTGATATTCATTAAATGGTATTTGTCGAAGCGAAGTGTCCTGCGGTTAATAATGTAATAATAATTAATGGCATAATGCCTAATGTTAAGAATCCTTCATTAATAATTAAATGTCAACGAACCGCGCCATCTGTTGTGGAGTAGTAAGCAACTACCTCAGAACAAAATTGGGAATGCATTTGTATTTATATCATATTCACGTATGCCGGAATAAACAAATCAACAGAAACTCATCGCCTATCTTTTCAGTTATCTGCAGATCGTGCTCGATGGGCTTGTGGTAAATTATTTTTATACATGTCCAAATTTACCAAATATTGCATCCATTAATTTGGCACATACTTACCATTTTACGATTTAAAAAAATCTGAGCGAGTTTATTTCGTTTTTTAAACTACGACACATTTCATCCACGTCATTACGCACACACACAAACCACACACGCAAAATGTGTTAAGTTCATTACTAAGTAATATCTATTTCCGTACCATTTTTCATTTATCTTAAGCTTCCTCAATAACTATAGGTTGCCTGGAAGTGAACGGTATGAGGTGGTAAAACTGTCTGCTGCATCATTAGACTTCTTTAAGTTTCTGTTTCTGCGTATTTTAATGTTAGAAATTAAGTATTGAACAGCCCAACTGCGAAGCATTGGTCTCAGAAGTCCACCGCGCTGGGCAAGTGTGAGTTTTTAAACACTTCAACATTATAAAGGTATCAGGTATGCAGGTATCCTAATGATAGTTCGCTTCACCAATGCAAGTGACAAATAATTTATAAATAAACTTTGAAAGATTTGATCCAAGTTCCCTCGTGCGGAAACCCAACGTTGAAACAACTAGGCGTAACTAAATTTACTCTCTACAATTAATTGCTTTTCTTATTACCTTCTTTCTTATTTCATCATTGTCAGTAGTTGGATTAATTGATTTATATTCATATCTTAGTCAAATTTACACGACACGTTTTGATCGTCAGAGTGATTTATCTCAATCGCCCTTCCTGCGGCTCAGTCAGTGACACACCTTGCTTAGGAATGGGTCTCTGGTCCGATTTCAGGCTGGAGCATACATTTATATAACCAACTAACTGTGCACGCGTTAGTTGGTCAGCGCGGATGTTAGAATAAAATCCGCGTTCAACTTTAATCAATGAATTTTATTGTAAATTTTAATGGAGGACACAACCGCTAATCGAACAAGTTGAAAACAGGAAGGGCAGAAAGAAAATGTTGCCAATAACAATGTCGAAAATACATACACATTAATAATGTTACCATGTTTAAACATTGTTATATTATATGTTTGGTCTTAAACAGCCGAGTTAAACAACCTTACGTGAGGACGGTTGACCGCTCATGACAAAATTTATACCAGCGCTCGTGGGCAGAGCCCGTGTCGAGGGCGGTGAGGTTGATGCGGCTCGGGGCTTCGGGTGTGATCGGTAATTGCACACAGTCACTCATGTCACCGTGTATGAGATGAGCTCAGTTCTTCGAATGGCAGGCTCAACTACAGTGAGTTGTTTAGTGCCGTGAACTTTTGACTTTGTCTTCCGACCCTCTTAATACCTTATCATGGTGAAGTTCGCTCCAATTTCCAAGGGCTCGTCCCAGTGTCGGGCTGCCTGAGGGTTCGAGCTTGCCATTTACAAAGACTGCAGTTGTTAAGGTGGTTGGTATGCATCGACGTTATTGGAATAAAATTCAGGAAAGTCGCTAAAATATTTTATTTTTAAATAAATATACAATAATGTAAATAAATTATTTAGTTATTAACAACAATCACGAACAACTGGTGTATTATTGCTAATAATAATATTTCGTTGTAACACATTACATAAATTTATACATATAAGACAATCTCTAGAATAAAGGGAGAGACGTTAATTGTATTTACGTAAGTAATCTTACATCAATATAATTAATTAATCATTAAACTTATTGCGTTAATTCAAAGATTATGAAAATGGAATATAAAATAATTTGTTCTAAACAGTCTTCATTCACAGGAGTATCTGAAAATTTACTTTAAAACATGTGATACAGCGCGTGGAGGCCGGCTGCCGACTATCCTATATACATAATATGATTCCAATCGCTCGCTTTCTGTACACTAAGGATATATGAGAAATACTACTATTAGGGGCCTTTATTATCGCAAGAGTAAAAAACCAACAGTTGTAAGAATTTGTGTCTGTTTGTCTGTGCGTTTGTTCGCGCTAATTTCAGAAACGCCTTACCCGGTTTCGTTATGGTTTCGCTAATGTACTGCAGTAAGCATTATTTAATATTTACAGTTCGTTCCATTGCAATCCGACCATGCATAAAAGAGTTATAAGTTAATATTGTAATTTGTAATTCATAGAACGAAAATAACCCAGTTTCGCAGTTTGCTGGTACCGATAATGTAACTAACGGCGCCGAATCGATCTATACACGAAATATTTTTACTTAACACGTAGAGAAACCTCAAAACAATACTGTTATTGAAACAGATTAAAACATTTTTTTGCAACATCATGCAGATTTACAAAAAAACAGAAAAGTGATAAATGAGGGATGTTCAAAATGTATTTGTATTTCAATATTTACTCGTTTTACTTACTGCTAACAAGAATACAATACATATCAATAACATTAAGATTGTAGAAATAAATCAGTTCGTATAAAGATACTAGCTGACCCAGCAAACGTTGTTTTGCCATGTAAATTATTATTTATGTATACCGCTAATTATAATAATTTTACCAAAAAACAATATCAATCCCTTAACGCAATAGAGTGTACAATATTTTTATTATCCCATCTTTAGCTATTACAAAGAAACCGGAGGTTTTGCTCACTCGAGAGCATGCCACGTATATTATTGAATTACTAATATCGCTATTAAAAAATACGGGTTGATTGTAGAAGGGTGAAAATTTAGGGTTGTATGTATGTAAAAAAAAAATGCCCAAAAAATAAAAATAAAAAATTTGGGGTGGACCACCCTTATGACTTAGGGGTATAAAAAATAGATAACAACCTATTTTCAGACCTACTGAATCACTGACCTACTGACCTACTGATCAAGCTGTTTCGGAGGAGTATGGTAACTAAATCTGTGACACGAGAATTTTATATATTAGATTGTATACCGTGAATAGAACAAACTTTTACTTTTAAGATATTTATTATAATTATGTTAAATAATCATAAGAATCACATGCACACAAAACAAATTAAAATTAAAAAATGCAGTTATTAATATTCACTGGTCAAATTAATACAATGTTAACTACCTCTATTTTCTTACGTGGAGCGTCCATTTGCTTTCAGAGCGCGTTACTTGTGAAACTGATATAGGAGTTAGCATATAGAAAATTAAATAAAACTAGATCATAGCGATTTAAATTTGAAAAAAGTAGCTTTGTCGCCTACGTAATTAATTTCAGAGCGTCAATCAATCATTTTGATATTTAAAAGTGTGGGAGACATGACAGATACACGGAATAATGAGACAGCTTTTGACAGATAGAGGGAATCATATCAATTAGTTTTTTAACGGCGATTCGCTGTACAAAGAGTGAAACGGGCAGGGGCGTGCGCTCCTTGTAGGCAGAAATGCAGTGCTTTACTTGCCATTCACAGATATTTTAATAAAACGTTCGTACGTTTTAGATGACTTTAATTAATAGTAAATAAATGAATAAACAAAATGTAATAACTTAAAAACGCCTAATATTTTATAAATAGCACCTATTTGCAAGCACACAAACATTATGTTTGCTAGACGGTTGGCGACAAGCAAGCGGCGCTGCAAAATAATGTACCTAATCTACCAACTCCTGCCGCCGCGTTCCGCAGTAGATCTGTTCGCATTTGTGAAGTAATTTAGGTGTCCGTGCACAGTTCGCAAACGCAACACCCATGAATATCGAAAGCCGCGACTCCAGCGGCAGGCTACGGAAGTTCGGCAGTTGTCGGGAGTGATCGGGAAATGTTCGTTGCCTATAATCCGAATAAAAGTAATAGACGTAAAAAGACTAATAAATCATTTATGTACATTATGCATTTTTGTTTAGTAAGGATTTTATTTGTTAAAATAGCAGAAAAGTTTTGTGTTTCGCAGGGGCCATTTTACTTTTTTCATGTGATAAACATTGTTTACTATTTTGTTTGCGCCAGTATATTTATAGTTTTCTTAAAAGATTTTTCATTTTAACATTTGAAAGTGTGTACATTTAACAGTTTATTACTGAGTTTCTATAATAATTGTAGTGATTTGCTTTTACTAGTGGGTTTGTTGATTTTTTTTAAATGTTATTTGATTGTGAGGTTTGTGTTAGGTGATTAGGTGATATAGTAATCTCAAGTAGCCGGAACCTTGAATATGTGAAAATTGAAGCTGACTGGGTGAGTAGTCATAATATTTTAGCTTGTTATTTTACTTATTAGAATTTCTTCCGCCGCGACGATCGATCGTTGTATTGTCTGCGTTGCCGTAGAAGATGTACATGAATAGTAAGTACATCTAAGACTTGTTCTGTTGGCATGGTTAGAGAGTTACTTAGAGATCCGTCGCGTGGTTGTGACTATGCTAAAAATCTATAAAAGAAAAAGTTTTTGTGACCGAGTACTCCGCCGCATACCCAGTGTCATAATCCTGTGCACGCCGCTGGAAACGGGGTAGAATATATTTTATTGTATACAAAAACGGAAAAATGAAGGTATTAATATATTTTATCGTTAACAGGCGACTGGTCCAGACGAACCATGGGAAAAGGACACAAAAGTAAATTAGTATAATTAGGCAAATATTGGTATACTGTGAACGGTATTACAGCGCGGGGGCGTGATTACTCCTCGGATGGCACTAAGCCACCTCCGTCTGGACATCGATTTATGACCGTTTTATATTTTTAAGCTTCTATTTTTCTTTTTCGTGTAACTATAAAAAAATATTATTATTTTTATGTGTACAATTCTTTCTGCGCTGTTTTTTACCCTTTTAAAGTATAACTGACTTAGAGCTGTCAATTCATAGAGTAGAGAATATAACCGAACTATAGAGATGAGTGGAATGAAATAATAATAATAACTTACGGACTTGAAGATTACTTATATTCAACTATGACAGGTGTGTATGTTGACTTCGCAAAGGATCCGACAGATGGAACTTACATCGACCGCAGGATGTCTTCAGCGAACTAATCCCATTAATTATGTTATTGATGGTTTTTAAAAAGAACGCATAACGACCCCGTAGCCCAGTTTGTAGTGACGCTGCCTGCCGAGCGATAGGTGACGGGTTGAGTCGCTCCGGTCAGAGATGGATCTGATAGAGAAATGGTCGCTTTCGTGTCGTGAGTGTTTGTGATGACTAATTGTGTCCGTTTCTACCAGCCGCAACACAAAGAATCCTAGTACGGGCGTGTGTTAATTATTTCTTTAATGTTCTTTATTTGACTAATGTTACAACACATTAGTGATGAATTTGGTGTTACTGATGTCCATGGGCGACGATGACCACGCACCGTCAGGTGGCTCGTCTGATCGTTTGTCTGCTATTTACATTTAAAAAACTAGTATCCCGTATTCGCTTTGGGAACTTCTGCGGGATCCGCCCGAGGTGAAAAGTATCCTACATGGCTCACAATATGAGTTATTAATATACCAGGAACCATTTAAATCTGTTCAGTGGTTTCTGTTTTCTACAAAGCAATAGAGAAAATTCCGTGAAATCGTTTAGTCTTCACACGGACAACATAGTGTACCTACAATCAAATTTCCAAACTGCATCCCACGAACAGCTTCATTACTTATATTGTTGGTGTACAGATATATAAACGTGTTTTTTTTATTTTATTCGTAGCGTCTAAATAGATATCCTTTTTTACTGATGCAAATTTTAAATGCAAATAAAGTTTCGACTTGATTTACAGCAGTTCGGCGGGAGGTACCCACATATGATTTTATTCTGGTAGTTGCATCAACATAGTAAACAGTAGAGCATTTCAGTAACGAATCAGAGGAACAAGATAGGTATGATCACAATTGTAAGTGCAGTTTATTTTAAAGTGGCAGCAATTTATTAAAATCAATCATATTTACAAATTAAAATGTAATTTTTCACTACAAAAATATTGCATTTAGTATAAATAATATATATAAAAATATACGCGTGTGTAAGTGATTCAATTGATGCTGTCTTCTCTCTTCCGTTTCACGATAGAATCTCGTCGCATGAACGCCAAAAAAGTCACCGACTTAAACTGAAATTGTCATCTTCATCTAAATCGGTTAGCTTTGCCAGCGGCTCTTGTCTGTGTGAGTGGGTGTGTGTAAAAGAACAAGAAGAAGGTTGTTTGTAAACTTTTTCATTATATATTAAGCGCGTGCGTGAGAAGCAAGGTTTTCTTTCTTGGTTCTTCTATTCTTTCTTCCCTCGGCGAAGTGTATATACAATACATGCCCTTATCAGTTCTCCGTCCAGTTGTATACACACACGGGGCAAGAAGAATGACAAGGGCACGTCATTGTATATTTGTTATTTGAATTCTTCTTTCTTCTGTCTCTTGCATGTTGTATTTTCATCTTAAGTTTCGACAGGAGTAATAAGCATAACAAAAAAGAAAATACTGCTAACCTGATTGACATTAATAATGACTACACAAAAAGAATTTTAACATTTTAACAACCGACGCAGACCTGATGGTAAGTGGTGAGGCGCGTTATTAAACATCCGTTACTCTCAGAGATTATCGACGAGTCGTCAGACAAGGAAGCAGGAATCCGATTTTTAACTAAGTTAATGGATTTTTTGTTAATAGCCAGCAAGCAATCCTGGTAGCAAATGTTAAAATTATCCATAAATATCCATTTCTTCCATTTCTGAACTCATTCGCTTTACTTAAATTCAATCGATTGCCTACGATTTTCACAAGACATTTTCAAAATATAACATTTGTTATCAGTTCTATTTTAAAACACAAACATTACTCATAAATAACATTACCCATAAGTCATTGTAACATTACTTCAATCCCCTGATAATACATCCACTTAAGTCTTAAATTAAGATTTATAGCGAAACTTCATAAACTTCAGAGCGTTTCAAGGGTCCATTCAAGGGTTCAGGTGTTCTCGAATTCTTCGAAGATCATTTTGACGCTCCATTAAGTTCAGTGCGTGTACCTGAAATAAATAGAAAATAAAAAATTAGCGTATAAAAAACTCGCGCCCAACATGTGATTAGCAGTGGTATTTCGTAAAGCATATTTTTTACACGGTTACGAAATTTTACCACTAGCGTCGCGAAGACACTTGAAGAAATTTATACCTGATAGTTCTATATGATATTTTGTAAAGTATTAAGTCTGTCATCGACGCCAAAGAGCCGGATTATGGCCTTAACTCTTTTTATTTTACTAAGTAAAGGCCAGCATCAGGTCCTGTTATGGACGGCGATAATGATATAAAAAATATGATTAGGTATCTTCCAGGAATTTAAAATTTTTTAATAAATAGAAAAATTTCAATGGGGGTCATTAAATAAATTTGTATAAACATAACTCTTATTATTAAAAATTATAACACAAAAATGGAAAAGCAAAATGATATTATACAAAATTTGGTGCCCAACGTGGGCCGACCGAGGTTACATGATTAAAAAATCATATTAATAAAATTCAAGAGGGAAGCGTCAGTGGTTTGCATGCATCCCCTTCCGTTCCGACAAACCCCAGGGAATCGAGGGTCTCGCATTAATATGTACGATTGGATTATGTCCAGATCTATTATTAATTACAATTTCTACCTTAATCTTTTCCTTATTTATGATAAAGGTAAACCGATTGCGTAACAATGTTGTATATAACATAATATGTTTAATTCTAAAAATAAATACTTGATTCGGATATTATTAAGGCGATTTATTCTTACAAACGCGATATAACATGGAACAAATTGTATAGCCTGCTAGTTAGAACGTCGGTCTTTTGCATGAGCATCGCTTTAATTTTTCAGAATTATGTTTATTACAAATTAATAATAATTTGCTTCAGTGAAGGAAATTACCGTGAATATACTTGCTTAGCCGAAAGTTCTCCATAATGTTTAAGACATGTGAATTCTGTTATAAATTATATGTGAAATAAACACCTTGGAGTGATAGGCTGTGGACTCAATCACTCTCAATGTGAAAGGAGTGAACCAAAACCAGAAAAAAACTCTATAAATACGAAGATCTGTTTTGTTTATTAGAAAAAAAGTATCAAAAATCATATCTTATAATCAATAACGATTTGCTTATAGATGGTAAAATATACTGGTAGTTGTAGTTTGTAGTACCATTTTGTTAAATCGAAAAAAATATTGTTTCACTTTTTCTTTTATTCTTTTAACTATTGAATTGTTTATTTTTTGCAAAACACAATACGTGTATGCAAAATATGTAAAACAAAAAATTTCGAATTAAACGCAACAAACTCACGCAATCCTACCTAACACTTTCTTTATAATTCTAACTTAGAAGTCTTAAAACTATTCCATTATTATATAATACACACAATACATGCTGCAGGAAAATGTCGTTAGCTAGCGTACATTGGTACCCGGACAAGCCGTCACAACCACGAAACCGAACAACGATTTATTAGATTAAAGTCCGGCGATGTAATGACGCGCGAATGAATTTTTCATGTTCCGCTCGATTGGAGCCCCAACAGCATCTGGACTAATCTGGAGCAACTGACGACTAAAGCACCCTACCCACCGCTAGATAGAGCTGGGAGTCTACACGGGTCTGTAGTAGATGGCGCTGTTTCCGATTGTACGGGGAAACAAAAATATTCCTGCTGTAAATGCGCGGATTATTAGATTGTGTAAAAAATTTTGTCTTTTTTGTGAGGGAGCGGGGAGTTCGATTATGTATATGGTTATGAAATTTCGGTCCGGAGAATTTTTTTTCCTTCTATATTAGTATATAAATTTGGTGTTGTGAAGTATTGTCTTATTTGAGATCGATCACAAGTTCCTCTCAAGTATTCAGTCTTCAACTGTAAATATAGTATTATCAATATATATGAGGGATGGCAAAGACGGTGTCCAAGTTGGACCAGTCGAATCACATGTGAATGTTAATGATTACCAATAAACAGACCGTTAAAGTTATTTTAATACGTTAAAGTATGGCCACCCCTTAATGTGTACGTTTTAAAACAACTTTTATAAATACTGAATGCTTTACCTTGGGAGTAATTTAGTTTAATGTTTTAGCTTCTAACACAGTGTAAAATCTGTTTAGTTAGTTACACGGCAGATAACGTGAAAGTTTGAAGTTATAAATTCATCTGTGGATGGTAACAAGTTTCCGAGGCTAAAATTATTTCACTTGTACGTTGCAATACTATGTACCGTTTGATGTTAAAGTTAGTGTATTCTGGTTGTTATTTTTGTTGTTAAATCTAATACAACAATAGGAACCTTTGGGCAAGTTGACAAGTTGGAATTTGGCCTTAATTCTTTTTATGTTGTGAAACATTCGAGGATTGTGGTCACGAGAATGATAAAAGCGATGATAACGTTGATGATGAAAACAGTGATAAATGTATTTTCGCAAAAAACTCAATCCAGGACTAGAATTTGTTGCTGAATTAAATATCTGCAGCAACCTGAACTCAACTCCGAGATCTTAATCTCGATATAGACGGTCTACTGAGTGAGGTTGGGTCAGCAATAAGTATAACCTTTAATAATTGAGACAGGTTTTATGCTTGATTTGGACGGCAAGAACATAATTTATATTCGATCTTTGATTATTTGAATATTGATTGGCTTGGTTATCGTGGGCTATATTTGTGAGAAAGTGTTCCCATGTAACAAAATATAGAAAATTTTCAATACAAAAGGATACCCCGAGAAAAATATTTACGATCGCGGCTCCCCACTCATTACTCCCCCTATTAATAATATAAGGTGCTTAAGTATGACAGAAAAAGGTCATAAGAGGTCATTAATAAGACAGAAATGACCCGCAGAGGTCGTTATGGCGTGTTATTGGTGTCGAGAGTTCTAAATCAATTTTTTAATTTCTTGCCCCTTACCGATGGTGTTTTACTCAGTTATATGATATAGTAGTTTAATGCGGGATTCTACTTAGTTTCTGACCTCTTAATTAGTTCCAATAATGCTCGTGACCACATTGCATAGTATAAAAATCTATACTAATAAGAAAATGAAATGACGGCTCATTTGTATAATATATTTATATTATTTTTTAAATCTTATCAGACATAGGCTTCTTTATCCATGAGATAAAAGTAAAGTCTCTTATATTAAATAAATTATCCCTGATATTAAATTTTGCTTTTGTGAAATGTTTACTTTTCGGTGAAATAGGAATGGATGATACAATGGGATATATGACAAGCTCTGGAAGTAAGTGAGTGCCCATTATTGCGAATACTATTTGTAAAAGTAAAGTTTATGTTCGATGAAACAACGCAAGCAATTACCGGCAATACCCAATATTTACCGTCAAACCGCAGTTGATAAATATGATTCCAGTTGTTTCCTATTTTAAAGTTGGTTCTAGAAATCCATTGTTTCGTTCGCAACACTCAAAGTCAGGCAAACAGAACATTATAGGACGGAGAAAATTCAATTTAAACTGGGTTGTTCCCAGTCGATTAGACAAGCAACGGTCGGTGGTCGCTCGCTCGCTCGTAAATCTGAACGGGTCCATTTGACGCAGTCGCCACTACGGGTCGTGGAGTTGTTTGTGATAGAGGAACGGTAGAAATTTGTTAGTTTCTTTCTTTAAGAAATATAAGCTCGGTACGTCTATTCTATTAATGACTTTCGGAATTCGTTCTTCCTGTTTTGACTGTCGTTTTGTTGGTCGATAAAGAAATTTGAGTACAGGAAGGTGATTTCTCACTAGCTAGGATAGCTTGGACTATAAAATTTAGTCCCTTACATTTCTATAATTAAGCCATCTCAGATAAATGCGCTTTAGTAAGAATTACGATCGCCAAAAACATTTAAAAGCTAACTTTACATTCCAATTTGTTTTCATCATCCGTAGTACTGTCAAACGTAATTTCAGAGTAAGCGCCGCGATATTGACTAATGAGAAACGCGTCAGCGCTGTTTAATGCCGAGCACGACCCATTGACAAGGGTTCGCTTATCTATTTCGCAGTTCACATCCAGCCTCCAGTCTATTAGCCTCATACACCATTCAGCGTTATACTTTGAACTTGGCGCCCAACGAGGGACTCTACAAGTGTCAGAAAATTAAACGTTCTTATTTAAGTTAATATTCACAACAATTGACGAAGTCAAGAATAAACTGTATGGTGTAGGGCACAATGCTATCAAAACAGGGACCTCGTGCCATTGCTTTGTCCGCTCTCCAGCGGTGTGCACCTATATCATGGTAGGTTGGCTTGGAAGATTAATGAAGGCAACATCTATAAAATTAAGTGAAAGTAACGTTACTTCTACCAACTTGATTTACTGCTGAATTGGCAGGTGAGATATTTTCCTAGGAAATAAAAATCAGTATCTCTGAAACTAAGCTAGTACTATTTACGACATTGACTACTATATTGATATACTATACTATATCAATATTGAATTTCAATTTTTTTTACGTCAAATAATCTAAACATGGATATTTAAAACAGTGAGCTAAAAGTAACTTGTACTATTTAGTACTAGTTTCCATTATCATTTCATACAGAGCACACACGATTGACAAGGGTCGGGTATCTGTTACATTCACCTTTTTCGACTTTCGCACTTATTCTCGAGCTTTAGTTGATTATGAATTCTTAGCCGATTCCACTTTCATTTTCTTTCCCACGTAATGACTGTGTTATGGATTCAATTTTAAACCACTCATAAACCACTATGCTGTTCCAGCCAAGCAATAAGGGTTAGTGGTAAGTATCGAAAGTCTATTAATTTACCTAAAACAGTTAATTATAATGCGGGTAGTGTATTAATTGTACAAAGCGTTTGCTCTCAAAGCACTCAAGCGAGCACTAATTGAGATCTGGGTATGAATCTCAGCAGCTACATCCAATGTATCCATTTTCACATCTTTATGTCTCCGATGAATGGCTATGTTATAGATATGTATAAATTTGGCGCCCAACATGAGACCAAGATGGGGTTTTTTGTGCGGAACTTTTTATAAAAGTTTCCAGGACCTCTAATATTGGGAAGTTGAAATCTACTCATCCAACTGTTTCAGATTTTAATATCCAATCCAATATGTTTCGCGAACATTCAAATTCTTTGTGAAATCAGTCATATATAGCTTTTTATAATCATATTATAAAAATAATTTAAGGTACATTGCGTAAAGTTGCGCAGCACATATTATAATTATGTTTTCAATAAGGTAATAAGGTGAATGTTTAATATACTTTTATATACTGTATACACATTTTTAACGATGACAAAGATAACGAATCAAATGAAGTTTTGAGAAATCACTTTTTTTTTGTGTATGTTTCAGTTACCTCATAGATAAGACACGTTTTAAAACGTTTCACGAGGCGAACTTAATTATGTGCGTGTTCACAACACCTAACACAACAATATGCCTCTCACAAGGGTGATGCATAATCGGATTCGATTTAATGGGCCATAATGATTTCGTGAACGACATTCTGGGCGTTTGGAGCAAATTAAGGGTTATCAGATATTTATGTCGAGTCATTAGAATTGGCCAAATGATGCCGTAAGATGACAGAAGAATGATAAATGCGCTGCGTCATTTACCGTATATAGGTATCACGAATTTGTTACTTTTATTGTGATTTAAAAAAAATTAGGGCCTTGAAGGTCTACTTTGCTAATCGGATATGGAAAGTTTTACAGATTGGTAGGTTAGAGATTGGTCTGTTATCAAAGCGTCAATATTTTTTTAAGATACTATTTAGAATTTTCAAATTCATTCACTTCAATATCGTCATTGTATCAACTACTCTACTTTATCGTCTGTCCGCTAAAAATAAAAGAACTTAGGATATGCCGAATTTTTTGAATGAAAAAAACTTAACAGAATTCATTCGTAATCACATCTGTTAGTGATCGCGGAACTTCTAAGTTGAATTTGAATATACATGAAGATCTTTTGTTAAAATTTTATCTATATGATGGTATAATATACATACCTAAACCAACACGTGTTTTACCATAAAAAGGTTCATCAACAGGGTAAGTAGACTTTATACATATTAGCCGCAAAGTACACAGCAACGATCAAACATTGTGCTCCCGGATTGTTGCAAACAAGATTAAACTTAATAACAATGAATGTCCACAAAGTAAAATCCGATACTAATAGGTATGGACCATGGTATGATGCCGTTTGCTAGTTCATCTAATTCAGCGTTTCATTCAATAAATACTTTATCAAAGACTCATTCATGTAACTAGTCTCAACAACTGTCCACCAGATGAAGTTTATTAGCTTCTTGTTTATTCACATCTGCACCAACTCTCGCTGCCACATCACAGCGCTGCGCATATCAAATTTATTGTTAAGTGCATGATTTGCATGCAATGTCCAATAGGAATTGGTAGCGTGGACTGTAAATGGAATGGTCTTCTGAAACTGTCATTAAATAATTATTATAGATGAGATTTGAACTCGATTTCACATCTATAGTTATTTTTCAAAACTTCTTTATGTTCACGTTACGTTGTAAAATAAGGTACCGTTGTGGAAAATTATTCCTTGGACTCTTTGGTTGGTATTCCTCGGTTCAAGATATTTGTTGTCAGTATTAAGAATGGTTTTGTATACATTATTTTATCCTTTGTGAAGTTGTATATTTTTTTGTACTTCATAGACAACAATATAAGTACGCTAAGTAGTTCATAATTCGATATAATACGTAAAAACGTATTTTTTTCTTTTTTCCTTGTTGGTATTGACTTCTAGAATAAAAAAAAGGAATACCTATTAATAAATATTCAAAAGCTAAGAAACATCACCAAATAATCTACTTAGGTTATCCGATTTATGAAACATTATTTTTGTTCACCCTATAGATTATTTAACAGTTTTACCGTTAAGTTTGCTCATTAAATCCACTAGCATTGCTAATCCCCTCCCTCTAACGCAAGTTATTGTGCATATGCAAATAGGGGGTAGTTTAACAATGGTACAGCTAGGACATCAATTTCGACTGCCGCGTGCCCTGGACATTGTTTATGGCTAAACATTGGTATTAGCTGCGTATGGGGTTTGGATTTGAAAATGTCTAAACTACCTTCATTTGTTTCAAAGCATCTATCTTTTGTTCCTTGATGAGTGAAGTGAGATTGACGTCGATTGGCAAATATGAATAATCATATCTACAATACATACAATCCATCGTCAGGTGACCATGAATATTATAATATGTTACCAACTTATCAAATCAATGAATTTATTAAGAACTTATCATTAACATCAACGATTATTGTACATAAATATTTTTTTCGGCTGAAATCTGAAAGTGTGTTAGCTTCGCATTGGCTTCGGAATTAAAAACGTGTTAACTACCTTCTTATATATATATTTTTTTATAGCTGGAAGGGCTGACGAAAAGGCAGACGGTGCATCTGATGTTAAGTGATATGTGACATGTGGAGTCACCATTGCAACACCAAATATGTAGATTTGTTTTCACCCTTTTTTGAAAGCCTCCACATCATAGCGCTCCGGAATGTCTAAGAAGGAGTAATGTATGTTATTAAAAACATATTACTTTGTCGTTCGCTTTAAAATAAAATTATTCTAGAAATTAATTTCAAACAATGAGTTTTGGAAACAATGAAAAGTGATTCAGATCTTACTTTGTGACTTCATTATTCTTAGAATACTATAAAGTTTCTAATTAATAAAGTTGGCATGTTTTCCACGTTATTATTCAAACTTAAATATTCCAATGAATCGAATCATACCCGTAGACACGATTCATCCATGATTTTAATACGTCTATCTCTTTTACATAACCATCCATGTTCTAAACGGCCCAATCGCGAACTATTTCAGAACCATTGTCCATGTAAATCATAAAAGAGGGTAGACCAACAATGGCGCTAGTGGACGTAGATTTGAACGGCCTTTACAATGGGAGGTAGACTTGATTGTTTATCACTAACAGTGATATTAGCCGGGGGTTTTTCGCCATTGTTTAGGTCAGCGCCCTTACGGGCTCGGTGATTGGGGCTTAGGGTGTGTGATCGTGTGTGATGGATTGCATGGGGTAGTTTACAATGATTTCCTTTTTTCAATATTTCCGTTTTAAGGTTCCATACAGAGAGAAGCAATTACAAGCGCTGTCCAGTCGTCTGTACATTCTCTAAAACATATGTTTCAAACCGTTATTGGTTGTTAATTTATATAATCTGTGCGTTATGATACAAAAGAATCTACATACTTTTATTTTAAAAAATTTAAAAATTAAATAAAATTAATTAATAAATAAAATAATAATAATTAATTTATTTATTTATATATTTTTTTAATTTTAATTTTAAAATTTCTTTTAAATTTTTATTTTTTTTTATTAGTTTTTTTACTTTTAATTTATTTTTACTTTTTTTTATTTTATTGTCTCTATTGTAAAACTAGCGAAACATGCAAATGTGAAACTTGATGCAAGATAATAAATAAAGAGAACTGGCTACGTGTGAGACGGCATCGCATTAAGGACCACGGGTTGAATCAAAGTAAAATCCGCTACAAATGACTTTTTAAATCGTGGAACTAGATGGCGATGTACAGACTTTGAATCTTTGGGGACAAAACTTTTGTCTAGGATTCATATTTCAGTGCAAGAACGATAGAATAACAATAAGAAATACTTTCGTTTCAGACGAAAAGCCGCTAGTCTAGACATAGTACCATATCAGCAAGGTTAACACAAGATACAATATTACTAAGATAAATAATTACAATGAGGGTTCACAATTTCACAATGCCTTTATCCTCATCGACTTTCCCCGATCGCTGTTAGAGATTTGGGAACTCTCCCCCGCAGGCCGCGCACCGCACAATTAGTTAACCTGTGGTTATTTTGTGTAGTTATACGGAAATCTTTCCTAAGTACGGCTCACACTTGACGGCTTTTTTCAATACTCCCGTTTTTATTTGTACCGCTGGACAGGGTTGTTAGGGAACGGTCTGTATTTATTTGTTACTTCAAGAACGTATTATTTTTTCAATCCTTCATCGTTAATCGTAAGGGTATTGTAAATAAAAGCGCTCAAAGCCCAGTTGGATGTGGTGACCGAAATTGATTAAGAAAAGTTACGAAGTTGCAATGACATCACAAATCTGAGCTCAGTTCGTCTCCCACAACGAGTGGGTTTAGACTAGGGATGTATGGTTATGAAATTTCGGATCTGGATATGGATATATGAATATTATTTTAGCGGTTTCGGTTACGGTTACGGATATTAAATTATTTCGGATTATCCGATTGTTTGGGATAAGTTCGGATATTACATGATTTATGACTGGGAAAAAAATGTTTAGAGATTTAAATTTATTTAGAGGGATTGACTTTATTTCTAGGACGTTCTTCTCACAGAAAAAAACATTTGCCTTGAAAATTAAGTAATAAAACTGTCTAAAGACAGAGCGCCGTGGCTGGTGTATCGGCTCGGCTGGGGAAAACCGGACTAAACGTGTTTTATTTAGATTTTGCTCCTACCTGAAATTATCCAATTTTTTTTAACAGATTCGGTTACGGTTTCGGATATATTTTTATTTCGGATATCTGACAGTTTCGGTTACGGTTACGGAGTGTCATAACATCCCTGGTTAAGATCGCAGTTGACGCTGGCCAAGTCCGGATTGGCAGACTTCATACACCTTTGAGAACACAATGAAGAACTGTCAAGGAAGCCGGTTTCCTCACAAAAACCTTCTTCACCGAACCATGTGATACATAATTTCTAATGCATAAAATCGTTTGCAAAATAAGTGTATTCGAACCCGGGCACAGATGTGGAACCGGCTTTTAAACCGAGAGGCTTATGTATAATAATAATGCTCGATTAATAGCGTTTTTTTTTACATAATATAAGTTAATGCTTGACAACAATCCCACCTGATGGTAAGTGCTGATGAAGTCTAAGATGGTGAACGCACTAACTTATAAATAGCCTATTCACTCTCCTCTTGAAGACTCCCACATCGCAAGCAGTCCGGAACACCGACGCATATAATGATAATAATATAATAAGTGATCTTATTAATTAATTTAATGAACACTTCGGTTATTGGAAGTCAGGGCTCGTCATGTAGTCGTTAACTCTTGTCGGAGGACATCTCACGTTTCTAGCCATGCGAATATCAGTGGAGTTGCTACTTAAGACACTATTCCTTCCAGACAACGCTATGAAACATTTATTCTGCCATAATACACGAGCGTGCATCTCCATTTTCATAAATAAATTACATAAGTAGCTTCACGCGCACGTAATCTCCCCTTCTGAGGCGCTCGGACGATCAATATGGCGACTGGCGTCATGTTCTGACGTGCGGCGTTCGAGATCGGTTTGCACAGGACGAACGACTCGGGAACCGTCCCGAACCCGGCATTAATCCATTATCTGTTCGCTGCAGGGTAAAAGTGTACCCATAAATGAGACGTGGAGCGTTTCGGGCCGCGCTACGTGCCGGATCGAACCGGTTTGTAGGATTGAAATGTTGGTACTGCATCGGTAAGGTCTAACAACTGACATATAGTGAAAACTTGGACAAGGCGACGGGTTATCTCGCCAGAAGCATGACCTTTAACGGCCAACGGTCGAACATGTAACCACTGACCGCGCCAGAAGCTGCCCTATTCAACGGCTATACACAAATGACGTAAGCTGTCGGGATCTGACCGATTAAATCAAACACAGTAAAAGAGAAATATGAAAGAGATGCCGCGCTTGTGATAAAGCGAAATGGATAGATTTCAGGTGATAAGCGATTTCGCTAAGTGAGTACTTAAAATAAATATTCGCTATTCAGTGTGGCCATGTCAGTACGGTGTGAGAATCCATGATTGATTTTTTTGTATGTTACATTTCTTGCTTAAGATTTATGATAAATGTATTGAAAGTTAGTTTGTAGAACAATTTATTGCAATGTAGTCATCACAGATAATAGCCGACCGTGGATATACAGTATCTACATTTGAAATCGTAAGATAGACCAAAGATAGTGAAAACTATAGACGAATTGCAATATCCCTAACACTAGGTAGAGAGCAATATTTAAGTTTGCTTAGAAGTGAGACAATCTTTTTTACCTCGTCATTAGCGAAGCTATTTTCATCAATCGAGTTCTTTTATTTGTCTTAAAAGAAGGCATACATTTATTGAAACCGTTTGAAATACAACAAACAAACAAATAAACCTTGTGTTGTGTGTACGTCATTATTATCTCATCTTTGACGCCAATCAGGCGTCTGTGGTATTATCTATTAGTGTTCAGGAAAAACTGTTGAATTCAAAAGTCGAATCGATACTGGCCCACGTGGGGCCGAGCCGCTCGCTACTACATCAAAAAGTTAATACGAACCATCATTCATTACCGTAGAAACAAAAGCAGTTACCGTGCCACTGAATATTTTACACGCCATCCCGTGGCTTACGGATAGCAATTTGGTGATATGCTCCGCTCAGGGAGCGTTATGAAGCCCGTGTTAATAAACTATGCAAGGACTTGTATTGACGTGTTGTATGTTAGGGCGGGCGCCACCTAGTTTGAAGTGTCGAAACTTGTTTGAGAGCTCTTGATAATAGATGGCGTTAGGTGCTTTAGGTTGGTTACACGTGGGACCATACGGAAATAACCATACATGTCCTATTTAAGTGTTAAAAGTTGTCCACTTGACACTAGATGGCGTTAAGGCAACGGTCATGTCAACCTTGTCGATTTAATATTTAGTAAAGGTAAAAATAACTTATGTATGTTTGTTTGCGTAATGTAAAGGACAAACGGTGAGCCATTTATTGAGCAATAAAAATGTCATAGGTAGTATAGTAGTACTAGTAGTAGTAGTACTAGTAGGTGTGTACGACATCTTATGCGTGACATATTGGTATTAATACCGAAATAAAACTATTATACCAAATCAGAAAGCAAAATTAATAAAAAAAAACCATCACAGATTCAGTTACTTGTACTGAATTGGCCACAACTTGTGACAATTTTCCAGTTACTGAACTCTTGGGATGAGGATTTTGCATTCAGACGTTAACACCCCATTTACTCCTTTGGAGGTCGACGGTTAAAACATCCATCCGTAAACGCTTACGCATTGTAAAAACTTCAAGTTTGTCGTATAGTAATTTCCGCGTGTCTCAATTCAGCCATTTCAGGTTGTGCGGTGAACCGACCACGTCTCTTCTTTACTTTGACATGAATTCGACAAATATTTGTTCTCCGATCGTAACGTGATGTTCTGTAAATGATCATGTTCGCAACACAGGGAATCCTTGTGCCTTTACAACCCGTAAGTGATTTACATTAAGGACTGGCCTCTTATAGATTGAGAAGTTTCACTCGTCGTCAAGACAGTGTAGGAAAAGAAAGCGCAGTGTTCTGTGGGCATCCATTCAAGAACTTTCCTTCACGACTGTAATCATTGTTTAGGTTACGCAATTTATACGTTAATAATCGATAGAATTGATCAATTTATGGTCCGCTATCATTCTCGTCGACAGACTCTACTAGTGATGTACCATCAAATGCATCACTAAAGCTTTTCCAACCGGTAACACGTTAATATTTCACGGGTAGTGGGAGGTATTCAACCATGTACAGCAAGAATTGGAGGTACACAATCCATTGAACACCAACAGGAAAGATTTGATTTCATAACCTCGTTCGCTGATATGCTGGATGTACCAAGAGCGGAGATTTATATGGACTCAAAGTTAATGTATTCTTAAAAGCCAAATTTAGTAAATAATTGTGTTTAATTCACTCTTTTTCTTAAGTAAATATTCACCAAACGAGCAACGAGATCATCTGATGTGACGACTGCCAACGGTCACCGCCATCCGTGCACATAGGCAGTACCAGGAGTGTCACGAGGTAAGATGAAAGCGGTAAATAAACTCGCCGACTACGACACTGCAACTCAATTAGAAACTCGCAGTAGGTTTCACAACGTTCAGTACATAGTGCTTTCTGGTGGGAGTCAACCGAGAAAGCCTGAATGTGCTTCGGTTAAGTTTCGAGAGCCAGGAGCCGTTAAAAAGGGTTCACAGTTTTCTTTAACGCTGGCAACACATCAGTGATATCGCTGGTGATATGAATTTAAATGACGGTGAAACTTACTGTCAGAATGCTCGGCTTCCAGCTACCCTTTTGTACTGTACTGTTGTTTTCAACGTGGCTTAAAAAGATCTAAAAAAAAAACGCTTTTTCATTTGGTTTGCGAGATTCCTTCAGTAAAGAGATTCACTACTACTAAAACCAGTGCATTATTTGATGTTTCATAAACCGAAGTTGATCTATAAATCAAATTCCTGTACCGCTGCGATCTTGCTGCTTTTAGCGTACTGTGGTATTGTTATCGTAATGTGATTGAGTTTCACGCCATCTTGTGACGACTGGCGCAGATATAAACTATACAAGTCATCTATTGTTAGAAGTGTCGCATTTGTAATTTGAGGGATGTGTTTAGGGTTTTGCTTTACAATATTTATATGATATAAGCTTTTGTTCGCCTGAAGTGATTGTATAACTGTTGAATTAGATCAACAGAAGTCACATATGAATATACAGTATCATAATTGTTTTGCACGACAATAATTTATAATAATTCTAAAATCCGATAGATGGTGTTGTATTCATTAAATGACCGCAAATTTGCTATTATCTTTTTAATGTTTGCAGGAAACTGCTCTAGCTTACATAACATTTACTCGCGTTGATCATGTATAATCCCATAACCCTATCCGTGTATGTCGGTCAACGGTTGCTATTTACCACTGAAAGGTAGTGTAATTATTTCTATATGATTTTAACTATTTTAATTGAACAGATGTAACCTAGCGACATCCGTTATGTGACTAGTAAATCACTTGTTCATTATGTCTATGAAATTAAAGTAATTATCTAAGGACGCACAGTGCAGATAAATCATCATCTTTATCAAAATTAAAAAATCATTCAGGTATTCTGCAAATACACTTATACCATCGTTACAACACAAATTGTCCCACTGCTGGGCCTTCTGTCACAATAGGAGTGGCGAAGGCCATAGTTCGCCACTCTGATGGGATGCCGGTTGGCAGTATACGTAAATGTCTGAATGTTAAATTATTTCTTATTGGAATCCTTTATCGTGTCCGCCGACTCGCCTGCAATTTCTTGGTGATGACATAACATCAGGTTACCAATCCGGTCTTTTGTTGGCTTTCGACACAAAACTATCGTACATACATACAGCTTAAACTTAAGACTATACAGGATGTGCAATGAAAAATAAAATATTCCCATGATTCGGTGAATATCCGAATCGACGGCTGGAGATGTTCGCAAAACGCAATCACATTAGCGCGGCGCGGCGGTGGGTGCGCACAATAAGCATTGGTGTCGCAAGTTTCGACGTTTTTAACCGATCGCTTCGGGGATTTACGGCTTTAGCCAGGGCTGAACATAACGTTCGTGATTTCGCGTGCCCCGCGACTCTTTTTACTCCTGGCGCGGTTTGCTATCGGTCTAACATATATATTTTCATATTTAAGTATAATGAACTTATACTGTCGTATTTATTAGAATACAAAACAAAACTTCTTCCTTAGTCGGCAATGCGTGATGAAGCTTCTTTCGGTCTGATAACGGAAAGCAGTGACCATCACTGCAGGTAATTAATAAAAAAAGTCGGTAACACTCCCCTGCATCTCAAGTGACATGAACATACAGAATTAGACATTATTAGAAATATCTAACTCTTCTTCATAAATTTAAGTGAAGCTTACGGTAATTTGGCCCGTGTATCTAGAAAGCACCGAACTCTCGTTTGTACGTCCGATATTCATTTGTTTTGTTAATGTCTCGACGATACGAAATGAAATGAAATATCGCCAAAAGATTTAACACCAAATTTTGTTCAAGTTTCTCCATCTACATTAGAACTAAACATGCAATAAAAAAATATGACAACTTATATTTTTTAATATATGTATAGGTATCGCAAACTAAATAAATATAATATTCCATAACGGATTAAGTGCCAGCCCTATCGCGTCTATTGTTTGCTGCCTACCCACAATTGTGACAAACTTTACCTGCTGCACACGGATTTGCAAACGGGGAGCTTCATTGCTACATTCACATTTCAGACGGATTATGGAGAATAAGATATCGTATAAATAAATTTGCGATGAACATTATACAATCTACTATGCGTAATGACGGTTAGGTTTTCTAAGTTTGAATTCATAATTAGAATATTTGAATCAAGAACATCTGTCAAATGATATTTTTAATGCACTTATATTATGATCTTCGTACGGGATGGACGTTTGATTAAGAGTATTATTTAAATATTTAATTTAATTACATGATTTGGACAAAACAGTTAACACGGTGTTGGGTTTGAAAGATGTTTTTTTGTGATATATTAAAAAATAAAAATTAGAAATTAAAAATACAGAAGTTGGCGATAACTCTACTACAATGCCACTAACTGGACCTTAGCATCCATCGTCTGGCAATAACGAACATATTGTGTGAATATAACCACAATCGATCAAGTAACACGAACCTAAATAAACAGACGATTTCATTCAAAAAATGAAAATACAATACATAAAACCAACCTATTTAATATCAACAAAAAATAATCATTACTAAATCCGATCGAGTTGCCAACCCTAACAAGTCCATTGTTCCTCAACCCCCTCTATCCACAATAGATGGCAACTTTTACCTGCAAACTGCAGTTGCAAAATGGAGATTTCAATACAAAATGGCGGTTTAATAGAGAATGGATAGTATCCAGGTGTGCTTTATAATGTGAAGTCGAGCCTTAGCTCTATTGTGTGGAGAGCGGATTACGAAACTTTTATGGGTATCTATCTATGTACATATCTTTCCTCGTCTGTGGTCTCTGACGGGTGCGGGTTCGATTCTAGCTCGATGATGAACACGCAACTTAATCGAAACAACACAAACTGACAGAAATGAATTTGACCGTTAACTAGGTCTCAAACTTTGGACCCGAAACATTTAAAACGCATAACGATAGCTTTCAGGAAGATGCTACATCACCTACCATCAGGCGAAGAAAAACACTCCCGTGCATACTTATTGCACGGGTGGTAAAGGTACAGCGACCCCCAAAAAAGGACCTAAGGCCACCTCCGTTGATCAACAGGACGTACGACGATGAGCGTTCGGTGCTGGACCGTAGATTGAACGATTCCTTTGCCGTGCTCGGTCAACGCTTTGACTGACAAAGGACAGAACGACCGTCTTTGTCATTAGACGTATAGAACCCTATGACAAACTTAGCCACAGTTACCGTACAGACGGAACCGCGTAACCGTTTCGTTTACGTTAAATAAAAAAAAAAACCTAGAAATCGTATCGTTAGTGAGCAGAAAATTCACTTTAACGCACACAGCATCATTACAGATTAATTACAGCGGAGATATTCGCATCCAACAAAGCTCGATGCAAGGGGACACCCCCTGGCGGGCGGTGGGGGTGGGGGTGCTCGCAGTTGCATTAAGGGTGACATTACGATAGTTCCAGTGCTGTATTTCGCGATTTAAAACTTGATTCTAATGCTTGTTATGTTTATTTAAATATTGTTGTAATAAAAAAATGTAAAATCGTAATTCAGTTAAAAAAATGTCAAACCGTTATGATTTATGTTTTTAACGTAACTAGTCGAAAGACTTTAGTGATGCTAAAGGCATCAGTCACCGCGGTGTTGCCGATCGAAACACGTATGAAACATTTCACAGCCGATTTAAGGACCGTACCTGGTACCGTACCGGCGGGATTAAACTGGGTGGTACAGAGTCCAGCGACTTGCGATGGAAGGGATCATTCGCCACAGCCTCGTCCGTTGTTCAGCTGGGTGCACTACGAGCGCGGGACGTCGGTGCGAACTCGATCATGGATGAAGCCTGTTACACCCCAAACTAATGTAATTAATTGTGAACGTACGAGTTTAGTTAAACTTTGTCATAATGAAAGTTGAGTTGGTCGTCCACACAGCTTAAGCCCGACTATATTTGCATGCCGGACTGGTTACCATTGGTTATTCTACCTATCTGTATATCAGCCTTCTGTTATCCACTGCTGCTAGGTCTTCCCTCATCGGCGCCACTCGGACCGGTCCTGGCCTCCCTGCATTGGACTAGGATTCTTTCGATCTTTAAATTTCGGAGACACAAAACGAGCAATAAGTTTTCTGGCACACATTACATACCTACCAATTACTTTAATTACCACTTATACAACTAATTTGCGCCGAGCTGAGAAGCTTTTGTAAACTGAAGCTCGCATTCACGACCTTCAAGTGGAAAAGAAAGGCAGATTCGCGTTACTGTAAACACTTTATGAATGAACGAAAGGAAAGAGGAAAAGAGTCTCATGAAAGACAGCGTGAAAAGATTTGATTGGAAACAACAATTTGAGGTTTATTGAAAGATAAGTTAATGAACTTGGGAGAACATAACAACTAACGATGGTTATGATCAAATGTCAGCATCATTATTGTAGACGATATGGGGCTGGTGGCATTTGCAGTTCATGGTACCCTTATATACGCTCATAATTAGTTCTTCATCAATAATTTCTCGAAACTACGGCTTTGGCATCACTCTGCACATCTGGTTAAAATTCGTCCGACCCATAAAACTCCAAGCGTTAAATCTCGCAGACAAGAAATCCTCCTTAACGTTTTTGGAAAACGTCTTCACTATTTTTGAGCATGTCTTAAATGTGTACTATCTCCATATTGGTATTTGCCATTATATTTGGAGAATCAACCAGGTAATGGGATAGTTACTCATCATCAAATATGTTGCTGAAACGCAATGCTTTAATAATAAGGTCGATCAGAAAAGCTATTTGGCCAAAGGATGTCAAACAGTCACTGACAGGGACGCGATGCCGGTCAAGAAGGATGCTGTAAATTCTAAGTTAGTTGGCTCTCCACAGCATTTTATAAAATATTCCGGAGCCACGAACCAGGAACCTTTGGTAAAAAAAAAGAAGTTCCCGATAAGTACCAAGTGTCGGTTGAATTGTGACAAGGAATCCGAGTGGTCTAGTTAAACACACTCCAGCAAAATCCACGATCACAAAGCAACGACAGTACGCTAGCTCTTGCCGCGGGGTGGAACCCCCTCGGGTGGCGCAACCCCTAAAAAATACGAAGTTTTCAATTTAATATTTCCGCCCATTAAAATTTTCGCTCTCGAGACTGACTGTGACTCTTCCGGAGCTCGAGGCTGTAATATGATTGAAGTTGCACGCGGGTTTGCTCCGCTTTAATTTACTTTTGGTATGCAAATATGAATTATTACGCTACGATGAGACAGCAGCGTTAAACAGAGGCCTGGGACGATCTAGTTTAGGTACTACACTTTAGGTATTTACTTCTGTGAAAGATAACATCGCGAGGAAACCTGCATACCTGAGAATTCTCCGTAAAGTTTTCAGTGTGTTTGAAATCTGCCAATTCACACGTGGGCAGCGCGTGGCGAATAGTCTGTAACGCATTCGTTGTAAGAGGAAACCAAAGCTCAACAGTATGTCAACTATGGGCTGAAATGATGATGATAGTGATAATACAATATACGGTCCACACCAGGGCAGATTCCGTCAATTAGACACCTTTTTAGGAGAGGATAATTTAGAAAATAGATACTTATTCTCCCTGACATGCGAATCCAGAATCCAGGTCATGAGGTGTTCTTCCCCATTAACACCCACTCGGCAACTCTCCAGAACATGTAAAACCGCACAGGTGATAATTATAAACTTTGTATTTAACCTTTCGCCTTGACATTCTCACGACGACGATTATGCCCGTTTCTGGCTTATAAGTAAAAAAGGTTTATCAGCAGAAATATGGAACTTAAGTAGCCATTCAAATGGCCCAAAGATGTTTAGGTCAGGTTATTATGTAACAGGAAACGTCAGAGCTTGGTTGGTTCTGGTTAGAAACTGAAGAACTGGCTAAAACGTAGTTTATCGATACACAAACACACAACACATTAATGCAGTCAACAGAGCTTCCTCGTGACTGTGTTGCCACTTTAAAGTGTTGCCATATAAATTGCACAAATAATATTTTGTGTCGGTCCTATTCCAACAGCAAGGATAAAAATTCATTTTTGTGTATTTTCCTTAAATAATAATACTATAGTATATTAAAATCCAGCATCATAAGACAACCTCATTCATACCTTCATCAAAGTTCTAAATAAAATATCAATGTACCCAACCAATTACACAATACCACGCGTCGCAGCCAACGGAAACAGGCGACGATCACCCCTCAATTAGCGGTCGAACACCGCGCGCGGTATTTGAATACGAATACAGTAACACGCCTGTTTGAATACCGCAACGCGTCCGTATTCGACTGTTTGTTCAGGACGGGCCAGCTTAGCGTTTTGTGATTACCTTTTTGTTTGTAAAGATGTTTATAACCTTATTAGGGGTTGATGGTTCATTGGAATGGAATTCGAATTGGGTAATGATTTCTGTAAGGCCGTGAGTCCCCTATTTTGGTTAAGTTAATAGACATCAGACTGACAGGAATAGAATTGGGAGAAAAATATATTTTTTGATGGTAAATGGTCACCCTTGGACATCAGCAAGACCGAAGGTATCACTGATGCGTTGTCGGCCAGGAAATGAGAAGGTAAGAAAGAAAGTACTAGCTCTCCAGCCCCCAGCCGGAACACGACGGGCCGTTTGGCGGCTGACTCGAGCAGGATTGTGGTAGCTAACCAGGCAGGCTTCACGGAAAGATAATAATACCGGTAATAATATTAATGACTTAATAGTATTCTAGGCCGCCCCAATACGGCCAATTTTCATTTTGTATTAATGACATTGGAATGAATGCTCGTTTTATCAAAAATTATTAAGATCACAATCAATCACGCTGATCAATACTTTATGCATTGGCAGGCTCCACTGCCTTTCGAAATTGCGGTTAAGAATGTTGAAATGTGGACGTATTAAGACTGTACATACAATGAGTTTGATATATATGTTATGATCATCTTTATTCACCATATTTTCTCGTCGTTGGTTCATCTCAACCCCGAGATCTACTGAGCTCGAGTCTCCAGTGGCAAAGGCCATTGCGCTGAGGAGACTTAATTGGGAACATTACTGTAAAGCCTTACCTAGGAAGATTTTGGAGTCCGGTTGAAGTGATGAACGATATTAATATGCTTCATCGACATCTTCCAGGTCCCAAATTCTTGTTCGTTTCATCATTTCAATTTTTTTACAATAACGATGGTCGCAGGCCATCATGGTCGCCGAGTGGACTGGCAGACTTTACAAACCATTGACACCTCTCAGATCTCATGATCTCGCAACGAAACCAGCTTTAAGCATGATTTGTCATTAACAGGATTCGAACTCGGGACATCGGTACCAAAAACCAACAATCTGTGTATGGATGTATGGATTGAAGGACCATAACCTATGCCAATATATTAGTCAAAGCTATTTTTCAAAGTAATTTTTTAGCGACGAACCCACTTCAAATCCGACACCTATAACTTTACAATATTGAAGTACATTTATTGTTTGCTATGAAAACATCTTAAAAATTAGCATAAATTGGACTTTATCAAAAGGCAATACGGCCGCCGCTCACCCAACACGTTATCCCCACACGGAGCCGGTGTAATTTCATGAAGATTAACAACTGTTCCGAATTTCATTAGCTCATTATCATTTATCAAGCCGTTTGCAACACTTGTTACTAATAATGAG
>PDGT01000020.1:918419-930121 GCA_003671415.1 Megathymus violae | reverse complement strand
TAAAGCTGTTATCGGGTATTTAAATTTTTAATCCTGTTTACACAATATATATATATATATATATATAATATGTTACAAAATAGTTTTTATGTGCAAAATACTAGACGACCGGGCCAGAGCTAGGGGTCTCAGGTTCGATTCCCGGCCGCGGTGGATATTTATGTGACAGATAAATGTTTGTTCCCGATTCATGTGTGTCTGTGACGTTATAGTTGTGTATGTCCGTACGATCCGCAACACACAGAATCGTAGTGCGCGGTACTGCGAATGTGTGAATGATTATTTATTATACTTATAATAACTATTAAAATATAATGAAATCCAATAAAATTAAATACAATACAAATCTATACATATATGAGAAAAACTATTACTAGGGCATTTACTAACGCAATAGAACCCAAAATACTAGTTGTTTGAATTTTTGTCTGTTTGTCTTTGCGCTTGTTCGCGCTAATCTCAGAGACGGCTTATCCGATTTCGTTATGGTTTTCACTAGTGTACTGCAGTAAGCGTCAATTAATCTTTACAGTTCGCTTCATTCCAATCCGTCCATAAATGAAAAGTTATGATTCGTATTGTAATTCTAATTCATAAAACCCAGTGCTAAAACAATGCGGATGCTGTTTAACCGAAGTTTCTCTGAAGCGAAGAGAGGACAGTTTACTAGCATTCATTAAAAGTATAAGTACTTTTTGCACCGATAACCAATATTTATCGCTGACATAAATGTCCGGAATCGAATCCAGGACCGCCCTCGGCAGACAGAATGGCTACCAACTGAGCAACGGGGGCGTGCAACAAAACTGAACAAAACTCCATGAGACCTCAAAGCGAAACTCCGACCCACCTCAAAGTACTCACCGAAACACATCGGCCTAATTTACAAAGCGACCCGAATAAACAAACCATTGAAATCGGGGGGTTTCGGAGCGGCGGTTTGGGGTGGAAGCGGCTTGTACCATATCTCTGAACCGACTTCTGCGCGACCTGCACTCGTCCAGCTGCGTTGTTTTAACCAGAACTCGTGTCTGGTTTGGCCGCTGGACTCTGTATCGGCTGAATCTCAGCGGTATGTCTACATTGCGACAGGATGCTTTACATGGTTACCTACCATCAACCCGTGTCGACCGTGAAAGTTTTATCGTGTTTTGTTTTTTTCTTTATTTATGAGTCAATGCGTGATGGTAAGTGGCTGGTAAGATGTAGATGGTAAACCGTATTAAATTACAAAAATACTATTCACATTTGATTTGAAATCATCACACTGTAATCAGAAGGGAAAACCGATTCGGGCGAACTATTCCAATCTTTCGCGGTACCCATAAGAAATCGTATACTTTTGGCATCCCTGGTGGGGCATGGGAATGATAGTTTCCAATCATCTCCTTCCCTACCCCCAAAACTATCTTGTCTGTGTATCGTAGAGTGTGTATTTTGTGAGTGAGCTAAAATTACATCATTCCGGATGAATAGCTTAGTAAATGATTATTCCGTATGAATAGCTTAGTAGCTTATATATTGTCTGTATATAAAAAATCTTCTGTAGGTGTGTATGTCACTGAACTGGATTTTTATGAAATTCTTTGTTTAAACGGTACGTAAGTACGACTCGGTAGTAGCCGGCGCTGCGAACTTAAGCCGACCCAGGTAGTGTATTATATGTATAAAGTGTATATAGCCGGAGTCATGATGATATTAAACTTTTGTTAATTTAGATGATCTATAAGTAATCGTTCAACCCGAACGAAATAGGGGTGGGCCGGTAGCTACATATAAAAATATACGTATATAAGTGTTTACGATGCCTTAGTGATAAAATGTAATACCGTTGTTGTTCCAACATGGGACTGGTAATCGCGTCATTACAGCACGAGGGCACGAGGGCACGAGAGCGTGGGCTGACATCCAATTTACTGCGTGTACTGGGTGAAAGAGTAGATTCGCCCGCTGCACGGTTCCACGGGTACTAATATATCCACCGCGGCTGGACTTGAAGTTGAATTATTTAAAATTAGTTAATGCTACGTAACTTCACAAACAATAATCCTATATTTACTAAAGGAACAATAAATGTTGCTCATTTAATACATCAGGTGTTTTGTAAATTTTATACAAACCCTTTTCTGTCATTTCAGGGGAACGTCGTCAAACAAAAATTGAAGCCATAACTTTCTCACCCCCTTCTAAAACATCTACGTAACCAGCTCTTAAATTCTCGTTATAATAAAATTAATAAATATTCAATAACAACATTGTCACCCGAAACAATAGTGTTTTTTTTATCAGGTGTTTTATATATTTTTAATTTTTTATACCTAAATATTTAGCTACAATAGCATAAAAATGGATGTAGTATTCACACATGGATTTTTATGTATACTATGTAATGAGTACGGCTATCGTGGTTGCTAGCTACTCTACCCCAAGTCACTTCCAGACGCGTACATCAGTGTGACCGCACCCTCGGGGACGCGGCAGGAGCTGTGTGTCGCGGGGCGGCGCGCGGGGGTAGTGATGACCTCACAGCTGTCAATTCGGTCACTCACTATACACACATTTATGTATACGGACCGTCGATAATGCGAACGTACTTTTGGATTGCTTCGTAATGAGGCGAAATGAGGACTGATAGGTTTGAAGAAGTTCGTTTTATGGCGGCAGAAAGTGGATGTGGCACCAGGGCGTGCAGTGGCGACACTGGTCTCTATCGAGCCCAAACCTGGTCATGGAGATCCCTACGAGCCCCGGAAGAATATTATAAAACCTTATTATAGAAATTTCAGAATCCAATAGGAATTCCCATCGGGCGCGCGGCGAACATTCTCGCGATATTTCCAGCGGCGCAGACAAATAACCAACAGTAACTATGATAGAACTTACCTTTTGAAGTGCTTTAGTACAGCAGATCGCTTCTTCTCAAGCAGCATGTATTTCGCTCGAAAACTTCTATAGTAACACCGCCATCTGTTGACAAAAGAAACAAACTTTTAAATGTTTTTACATCTATTGCAGTAAATATTTTTTATTAATAAAACTAAATACAGGTATCTCTGTACAAGTAAAATGGGGTTAAGGGAAAGAAAACTCGCGATTTTCGTTGACGATTCCAACAATGTGACGACGAATTGTTAATTAAATTGTTCCCATTAACACTATCTAATTAGGAGTAAATCATTTTAAATATTGATTAAATCAATATGTTCTGCTAATCGATTCGAACAGATCACTTTGATATTCTATATCTATTTAATCTATACAACATAATCACAAAGTGTATAAAACGATTTTTCAAATAATTTATTACTTATATTTAAGTACCTACTACTCACTGACTCATATTTCGATACCAAACTAATTGTTTTTTTATTTTCTTTTATTATAATTAATCATTATCGGTAACCGTTATATTTAATATAAAAACATTACGATTAAGCAGTCAATTTATGGCACTGGCAACACTGTAAATCTTGGTTGACGTATAGCTGTCAAACGGGTGTTTTTTATCCCGCCATCATTTCTGTAATTATTTTATATACTGGGTGGTTGTTCTTTACCTACATTATCCCTTGCGTATTAATTTACTGCAACTGTATGTAAGAAACACGTATAGAAGGTTGCTCCTAATCATATTTCTACTTTGTCCATACAAACATATCGCTATTTGGTTGTCAAAAGTTCACCTCGTGACCTCTGCACACGTGACGTAATACGCTGATGCCGAAACGAAGAAACATCTTTGTAATTATTTCGTATCTTCTTGGAGAAATGCTGCAGTCATATAGTATCAGTTTTTATTGAAATAAGCCGTTATATAACACGGGAAACCAGTTATTTTAAAGGGTTTTATTAAAATTATTAAAAATTACTTTGGACGCAAGAAGCTAAATTTAATCGATAATTAATTTAGCACGCAATAAGACTTGTACAGCGTTTCAAATTCAAGATCATTTAGGTATTCTGTGAATGCACCGTTTCGGAGACTACTACTACTACCGTTTCGGAGAGGTGCTGTAACATTGAGGAGAAGAAACGGCTAAAAAACTCCTCAGCACATATTTAAAATAAAATACATGGCAATTCCACGTTAGTTTAAACTTGCGCGGAACTGGTTTCGACAATATTTTTTCCGGACGTCCTTGTCAATAATATATTCATTTATACCATAATATCCTTTGCCTATAAGCTGTGTTTTAATGCATCGCTTAAAAGTTCCAATGCGCAACTCGCGTATCAACTTAGGGACGTTATTGTAAAAACGAAATCCTAGCCCCACAAAGAACGCTAAACCTTTGAAGTCACATTTCGTTTGTTTGTCTAAATTCTACTCCAACCATTCTTTATTCTTTCCTGATTTCAGTGTATTGTTTTACTCATGATATCTTTGTGAATAAGCTTTTCGTTTTTAAGGAAATTCCACTTCAAATTTTGCTGAAATTTTGAAGCAAAAATGTTGATGATAACATTTAATATAAACCTTTAGATAGGCGATCCTGTATGTCGCTTGATAATTATTGATAACTACTGGTAAACCACCGTCGAGACAACGCTGGATGGTACAGCGCAAAACTCATCAGCTGCATCAATTAGCTCTCTTTTTTGATACTTATAATCTATTATCACATGTATCACAACCTTGTTTCCTGTCAAAGTACTATTAACAGAGCATTCGTGGTCATCTTGTGACAATTCCGGGGACCGATGTGTGACCAATCCCAGGATATCTCGACATTTGTCCCTATAAGCATACCTTCAGCTATATTCGTGTAGGGCTAGCAGCACAAGGCTACAAAAACGAACTTTACTTTACAGTCAAGAATTCGGTACGAATCGCCACAGAGAGGTATACATTAAGTTTCAGAGCATCCGAAAGCAAAACGAGTTGTTCGTCCAAAGCTAAATAAAACACACAACCGTTACTAAACGAAGAAAAAAATATTGTAACGTTTAAAAATCTGTCATAATCATAGTCAGTCTGAAGAGAATACCAGATAATGGCGCTAAAACAAAGCCATAGCGTCTTCAAAATGGCGGCCACTAATTAAAAACTCTAATTTCAAGATGGCGGCCACTAGTGCTTGAATGGCTTAAAAAGAAGCTTTCACAGTCAATTTTTTCATAGCTTCTCGGCTGCGTATTGCCTTGAAAAGCAACTCGACATTGCCAAAATATTATTTTAAAAAAATGTTACAGGTTTGTTTATAGCTTAAATACGATTTAGTACGTACGATTGAAGTACGTAATAACGAATATTTTTTTGCAAATTATAAGTATAAATATATTTTTTGGAATTATCCTCAATACGTTTGGCGTTCTGTCTGTCTGATAATTAACGATGGAACCATCGAACAGCTTTAATGATTACTATAATATTTATATATATATCACATGAATAACCTAAGATAGTTTATATACTGGGAAATGCACCTTTTCCCGCGGAATTTCCAATGCGAAACGAGACCGGTTACTAGTATCAATATAAATAATTTTAATCTTTGGTATTAAAATGTCTATTAAAAAAATAGAAATATTTTTTTCAATATGTCCAAATGGCAATGAATTTATTCTATTACATTTGTAAGTAAGCACGAAGCATACTCACATATATAAAAGTTATTCTGTTTAGTGATCAAATGAAAGGAAATGAATAAAATATCATTCATCTATAATATTTATTTCTATGCCAAAACGAGTCAAACCACGAAGAAAAACGAAGATTGACGAAAACCATTAAATAAGACCAGTACTTTCTTCCTTATCTTCCCATTTCCTGGCCGACAACGCATCAGTTATACCTTTCGTTTTGTTGATGTCCATGGGCGACGGTGACCACTTAACATCAGATGGCTCGTCTGGTCATTTGTCGGCTATTGGATTAAAAAAGATGCACTATCAAATCCAGAATTAGTCGGATTGCTTGCGTATTAAATTCCACATTTCAATACTACACCAAGCTTTCCCATAGAAGTTCTGAACAGACAAAACAATCGAAACGCTCCAACCTGCTTACTTACAAAGCGAATGCAAAATAATGCCGCGACAACAAAGCGATGGCATCCTCAAAATGGCGGGCCCTAATTAAAAACTATGATTTCAAGATGGCCGCTGTTGCGAGTGCGTAATGTTTTACAATCGAAAAAATAAATCTAATTTGAAAATTATACATTTTAGTAAAAAAGAATGCAGAGTTTAAAAATACAGCGATTTTAAATTGGCGGACATTGGGGTATAATTGAAATACTTAAATAAAACAAAAGTTTGTAGTTATATAAAATTGTTAACAAAAAAGTTATATCCATCCATAGAGTCTAATCCTGTTCGTGACGCTTTTTACAGGTCAAACGGACGAGGGAGGTGACCAGACTTGAATGAGAGGTCGTCGTGCTCTGTACTCCTAGACTCTGAGGCACTCATCAACGTCGATAAAGTTACCCCGCGTCGCTACCAACCGCCTAAACCCAATTGAATTGGTTAAACTGTTGGAGAACATTTACTTGGACAGTATCTCTGACGCTTCTGAGAGATTTATTGACGGCAGTGAACTTGTGGGATTTCATATATAAAATTAAGAATGAATTAATGAATGAATGAAATAAAATTTATTCAAAGTTGGTTTTTACACTTTTCCGAATTTAAACTGCGCCTTCGCTACAACAAATCCCTACCGCGAGTGGCCCTGGAAGTACCGGCAAGAAATTTCCAAGGGGTTCATTTCCTACTGACAGTTACATACAGCACTTATACAATTTTAGAAATTAAAGTCACAGATTGTACTCCAGTAGGTATAGTTAACTCGAACCTGTACCTTACTTTCACATAGTTACCGCACCCAAAACAATAGTTAATCGCTTCTATCAGGCATTTTATAATTTATTATGTTTATCTTATAAACGGACACTTTCTTCGTGGTTCATTTTTTCTACTGGTAAAAAATAGTTAAACACACGTCCGGTAGTTTTTGAGATTAACACGTTCCGATAAACCGACAGTTTTGTACGATAGTTTCACTAGATGGCGCTGTAGCCTAGTCAGCGATAAGTTCTAAATTTAAAAATACATAATTCCGAATAACAGTTGTATTACCACAAAATAACTTCAACAGCAAATCAATTTCATCTACCCACATACGATATTAAAAAAAATGTTATTTAAACCGGAATTTCCCTCTCCGAAGCACTCCACTCAGCGGGAGAAACCGGCGTGCATTTTTAAAGCTTAATGCCGTAATTTGTACGCGAGGCCTCGCTTTGAACGCTGAAATTAAAATCAGTCAAAGACTGACGTGAGGGCCTCTGGAGGGCCCCGACGAGTATAATAACTGCAGATGCGCCGAGGCAGACGCCCCGCGAACACTACAGCTGATACACTGCGGGTTATCGAAGCGGACTCGCTCGTACACTTGGAGATATTCACGCACGATTTTTATGTAACGCACGGAAACTTTGTTGCTGGCTGCAGTAACACCATCACACGCTCACAGACGCACACGCACCACCGTATGAGAACACACATATGCATATGTCATTTAATTGACAACACATACGCCGATGACCGATAACACACATATTGTGTCCGTCATATAAATGCTTGCCTCGGCCGGGAACTGAATTCGGAAACCCTATTCGGTCGTGAAATAGTGTCGTCGGCTGATGAAATGTCAATTCCTTTTCAGGCAACAGGTGGCGATAAGACACATAGTAAAAAAAAACTTATTCGATATATGTTTAGAGATGGAGATATCAAAGAGTGCATAAATAAAGCACATTTTATAGTTTTATTCTTCAAATTTATACCAATATTATAAGAAAATGCAAATTTTGTTAGTTTGTGTTAATGCGAAAGGTAAGCACGAGAACCGCGGCACGTATTTGAATATTTTCTACCATTTAAAGCTTCTTAAGTCTGGGCGGACATGGAGTATATCACATGCATATATAATAAGTTATATAATCGGATCGTTGTTAGGTGTACCACTACTAATTTATTTTCTGTCTCTACTAACGCCATCTCGCGGGCTAACATTACAATTAGTTGCGTAATGAACTTTTAGTTCACTGCTTCGGCGACAGATGGCGCAGATACATGGTTATTTGAACGAGACATTAGATTTCGTTCTGTACGTAACAGATAAAGATTCAGCTGCCAACAACAAGCAGACAAAACAACGGATAGTAAGAAATGCGCAACTGATGTCGCGCAGGCTAAAAACTAACAATGTAATTGTCGTAATATGTTGTTTTAATAGATGTGCTGAAGAGTTTCATTCCCCATTTCTCCTCGATGTCAAAGCCTCTTTTCTAAATATTAGTAGAAGCTACAATGATGTGCTTAAGTGAATTCATAAAATACCTAAATTTTGAAATGTTATTGAACTGAATTAATCAACGTTACCCACCCAGTGACATTTGCAACATCTGAACTGTCGCCGACGCGTTGCCGTGCGTAAGCGGTTAACGCTCGAGAAATCTTTAATTGTACTCCGGGTATTCTAAAAATGTGTTTTATAATTTAACCTTCAAGTTAGTGGTATACACTTCAATTCTGTTATAATAATTATTAAAAGGTTGTAGAAAGAAAAGGTACATAAATGTTTTAACAAAGTATCTAATTCATCTAATAATATTGAATTCGAATTAGGAAATAACATTTTTTTTTATAAATCTTGAACAAAAACTAAAAATAAAATGTTTTTTATTCTCATTCAAGTTTCCAAATCAATTCACAGTATTTATTTTAATAAATTCTGAACTTAAATATATGACACTCAGAACTATCACAACAACTTTGTAATAAATAATAGGAGTAAGTATATGGTAAAAAATAAATAGGTACCCATTAGTTATAGGGGATGGTGTATTATCAATTATATCTAACAACAAAAATTATATATATTCAAATTGTACCTACTTGGCACACCCTTGCTGCAACACAAAAATAGTTCATGTTCCATTTTTAAACTTCATTCACTTATCACTTAAATATCACCTCTGTTTCGTTTAAAAAATTCAAATCGTTCGACGCTTCCATTTTCAAATACGGCCGAACTTCACTGTTAATATCCGAGTACTTACTTACATTGCGCCGCTCACACGACAACTATTTCACGCACGCATCTCGACACAAGCGTATAGAACAACCGTAGATTTACCAGTACAAACAGATGGTGCGTAGAAAAATAATAGTTGAGATGTAAATATCTATCTCGCTCACTCGCATAGAATTGCCGTGAGAAAAAAAGAGCTGGAATTTCTATAAATGGGCAAAGCAAAAAAGTCATGCAATGCATGTAGTTCGAACGAGTACACGTTCCACGTTCACATACGTAGACTAAGAATTCCATAGACTTTTAATCAACGTGATTGTGCAAGAAAAAATAGAAACATATTTGTACTGCAAAATAATTATTTAAAAATAAAGGTTTTACAGTAAAGAAAAATACGTAAATTAGTTACTATAAAATTGCTACGACAAAATTTGTAACTTGCGGTTTGAGATATTTAGGTATAATTTAATGCTACTACCTTAAATTTTAAACAACTCTACACTCCATTTGGTCATTTAATATACAAGAAGTTTTGACTGTTTCAATAGATACCAAAATTAAAACGACCCTTTCCAATTTCCTATGAAAGAGCGAGTCAGCTATATACACTTTAACTATTTTTCTACGCTCAATTTCTTAACATTCGTAGATCTACGAGAACGAACAACGAACAGCGGTACAGCAGACAGATTATGCCGACGTTCGACGGACGTCCGCAGAGTTCAATTTGCGACAGGATGTCACCAATAGCGTTGGTTCCCGCCTCGGGTGACGCACGCCCGCCATTTTTTACGCCCCAGTTCTACTCGGGACGTATCGACAATACATCGACGATTTACTTATCGATATTATTGAAATTAAAATTAAAAAAAAAAGACTCACCGATACACAGAGTGTAAGAATATTCTTCTATCACATAATACACATTTAATAGATAACAGCGGGGAATAGAACACGGAAATTGTTATAAAGATACCAAACACAATTTTATATTCGAATGTTGCAATTTAAGCTTCACGCATCCCTGAATTCAAGCCAACATCAACCACTAACATTGTTGCTCTAACAGGCCAACAAACGCTGCAATGTCACCCGCTTCCTCCTGCAGGTCGCTATACTTTGTATCCCGGTACTGCAGCTTGGTTTACAGCTTTGTTTACCCATCGAGCCCTGCCTGCCCTTAAATCAAGAGTTTTGATTGTACCGTGGTTCGATTCTATTGTCGAAGAGTCAATTTACAAATGGATACCCCGAGCCAATCAATATGGGTATAAATTACGTCCTACAATAAATTAAAAACACACATTGATGCAAAAAGTTGTATTATTTGGATTAAATATATAATTTTGACTATTTCTGTACGAAACAAAATGAATCGATATTGAAAACATCAATCGTTATCGATATCACAATATCGAACCGCGTCACTAACGACAGTTTCGAGTGGACGCCGCTAGAGGGCTTTCTCATTAATATTCATATAGTTTAAGATAAAACATTTTACATTTCGCCAGACTTCAACTTGACGGTAAGCCGATATAGTTGCGCACAGACGATACTTGTTATCGATGTTGAAAATGGTAAACGTCAAAATTACATCAAATATGAGAACGACCTGTCACTTACGTCATATTGACACGTGGATTTTTTCAAATCTCGTCCCCGCGAGGCATCAGTAACTGACCATCGCCTGCATAAACAAAAATATATTGAGCGAATATGACACTCAGAAAGCTTCAGGACCACTAACAGACTCTTTATATCCATACTAATGTTATAAAGAGAGGGCGAATTTTGTGTGTCTGTCTGTACGTCGAGGGTCATCTCCACGGCACCTATATAAATTCGAAAGGTACATTATTCCAGATGGACATAAGACTGTATCATACAAATATACATTTTGTTATATACTATTTAAGAGATCTGTACGGAATATACGTGGATAGTATCTATTAACATAGATAATTGTTTGATTCGACCGAAGTCGCGGCGGACGGCCAGTATATACATGAAGAACTAACTAATTTCCTAATAATTCAATACAGATAAGGCATCAAGACCGTGGTCGGCGTGTTATCAGTTGAGTCAGCGATAACGGATTTATCAATTACGCTGCGTGACTGTATTGTGACATTTCTGTCATAATTATAATCTGGTTACATTGGTTTGGTAGTTACTGAGAATAAATGGTGAGGTTAGTTTAGGTTAGACTGTCTAGCGAAATACTCCCGAACTATTTTGCTAACTACATTGAAAACTTAAGGGTGTAACTTATTCCCTGAAGGGTGAGGTAAATTTATATATATTGAATTTGGGAAACATGTGGGGAATAATAAGTTTTATAATGCACTTCCCATTCCCAAAAACAAAACTCCTTCCACAATTGATTACTAAAATACAATTAAACTTACAAACCAGAAATAATTATGATTAAAAATATGCCAAATGTCATTTAATTCTATTTAATGCTTTCACAGACAGACATACATATAAAGATTTCAAAAAGTATCAGCCTCTATACCAATCATAAATTCCACTCGCCAACGTCGATCGTTTACGATCGACAAACCGTCTTCCTACGAGCGACGCTAGCTATCGCCGAGTAGGCAAACTCGGTAGATCTACTCAACAAAATTACCATAAAGTGTAAATAAAATCG
>PDGT01000020.1:903610-918099 GCA_003671415.1 Megathymus violae | reverse complement strand
GGCGTACCGTTTCACTATCCAATATACGGTACCCTAACAACGTATCCTTTGAGACGGCGCATGAAATCATGAGACGGCGACGCATGAATACATGCATACATCGGCAACAAAAACTGGGCCATTCGACTGATCTTATATTCATAAGGGAATACTTTATCAATAAACACCCGTTTCAATATGTCCAAATCAATGTTCCGTTGGCCGTCTTGGGATGACGTCTGGGCATCGATCATCACAAAATAGAATATAACGCCATCTAGCAGCTTTACGAGTAAACTTATGCGGCTGGTAAAAAAGTTCGGTTGAAATAACTAGGTTACGCGATAAGCGATCGAATTCATAATCTTCATATTCTATTGTTATTATTTATTATCATACTTTTTATAATTTGTAACTTATTCCTAAGTTATTAAAGAGAAATATTTCTAATATAAACCGACATATATTTTTGAAATTAAATTATTGAATTAATATATTTTTTTTATTATTATAATTTACATACAAGCATTACAATTACAATATTATCAGATAGGGTGTAAACATAAACTCCTTGGAGTTTTACCGTACCCCAGTGCCGTCGACTATGCTTTGTTACATTATATAATTCAATGTTTATACATTTATACTAACGAAAAGTATACATTTCATGACACAACACAATTTACGTACAACATGAGGGTAAATTACAAATTTACAAAAGTGAAGGTACGTTAAAGCAAAATAAAATAAATCGGTGTTACTTTTGCCTCTTATTAGTTTATATATTACATCATGATTTTTTGTATTTGAAAAACTGTATCAACATCAAATGTCATCCACAACAAGTTTATTATTGTATTTGAACTTGATTGGATTATTAAAAAGGAATTTTATTAACTATTGAAGAATTGAACAACACACACATTCACACAAGGATTCCTATGTCGCGGGTGGTATGTAGTGATGGACGTACACAATACAACATGACAAACCCTCACGACCCGAGATGAACCGACCACCCGTCGCATAAACATTAGCCTCGTTAACGAACCCGGGACCGCTCGTTCGATTGAAGTCTATACTGTAGATAGTCTCGCCTAGTTTTCCACGTGGTTCAAAACGCGAACTACACACCTATGTACATATGCGAGCAACGTAAAAACACAGGTACCCGATCCGGGTTCACCGTGACGCCATCTCTGGTTGTTGTTCTAGACTGGTAATGTCTCAGGTGAATTAAACATTGGCATGACAAAAAGCGGGACAATCTAGTGATTTTATATTCATAAGTGAATAAACACAGTATCAATAAATGCCAATTTTAATATATTAAATACATTTTACATACATATATACATATTTGAATCTGTGCTGGCTATAACGGAATGTTTTTTATGCAAGTAGAAACGAGCAGACGCGGTAACTGATGGTGAATGGACCACTAAATCCGAGAATCAAAGAAAGAAAGTAGTACATTAGTTCTTTATATGTATCTGAAATCAATATATAGCCATAAGTTACCACATATGTTATTTGCTACAGCAAGTAGCATGGCTTTCTGTAACTGTGAGTAGCAAAAGAGGCTGCTCGGGAGTTCTTGCCGCTTCTTCTTCCGGAACCACTCACGGTAGGGATTCGTTGAAGCGATAGCGTAGTTCGGACGTTCGAAGTGGTCGTGAAAACCAACTTCGAATATATATTATTTTATTCGGCCAGACGCCCATAATATAAACACCGTTGCCAACGGGTTGTCGGGCAACGGGTTATTATCGTTAAAACTCCTTCTTACTTTCTTGTCATTCTCTGGCCGATAACGCATCAGTGATACTTTTGGTGTTCTTGATGTCCACGGGCGACTGTGACCACTTACCGTCAGATGGCTCGTCTGCGAGTTTGTCGGCAATTAACATAAAAAAAACGTTACATTGGCGCCAGATGGCTAAAAACATTATCGTTAGGTTTTGACTATCAGGGAGTGCAGAGGAGGTGCTACTGTCGAGGAGTAGCCAAGTGTAAAGTCGTAATTTATTAGTTAAATAAAATACATACATACTACATACTAACATACATACATACTAACTCCCATCATCTCGTGCGAAATATTTCCGACATAATGTTGAACGAGAATGTAAGTTGACGCTTCAATTCAAAATATCATTCGGATATTTTGTAAATATATTTTTGCATGCCATTTTTTGCTTCTGCTACCGTTTTGAAACAATGCTTTAACATTAACGAAAATACTCCTCAAATGTAAAAAAAGCCTCGTTAATAGCCATTTATTTACAAAAACACTAAATCTATTTATTTATAATACTACCCCGTATTAATTTCGTTCGGGTTCAACAATTCTTTACCATAAATAACATACGCTTAACATCCGCCCATGTCCATCCAATCCGAACGTAACCTTTCAAATAGTTAAAGAATTTTATCGCATAGATGAAGCGGTTCCATATACTTACAGATAAAGAAAAAAAAATCAATAAGATGTTATTACATTACACCCACACATGTAAGCCACACACACTACATGCAAAAAACACACATCGACGAGCTAATACAAAGTGTGAAAGTAGAGGATGATGATTCCAATCCCAGAAATTGGCAACTGTGGCCCGTGGTACTCTGAAGCGGTCGCAGAGAATCGGTTTATAAATGACGCACTTCCGTCTCGCTGTCGATCAAGATGACGGATAGTGCCGTTAATTTCACAATTGAGTTATCGCCCGTTCGGATTCCGTTCCCATGTCCCCGAGTCCTGGACGTACCGAGTTCATAGTTTGTACCAGACATCCATTGCTTGCGATTGCGAAAGAGAAGCCGACACGGTCGAGACGTTGAGTCATGACGACAGGGTTGGGGTACGTGATATAAAATAATTTTGTACACAACTAGCGGACCCGGCAGACGTCGTCCTGTCCGATCCTGACCTGTTGGTGTTCACCAAACGTTTTTTCCATATTGTCATTGTCGACAACTGTACACCAAGTGACATTTTTTCCAGGGTCCAGTTGTGAATCTAAGAGATCTGGGGTCGCACTTAAAATCACAAAATTTCATCAAAATCGGCCCAGCCGTTTAAGAGTTCAGTGACATAAACACCTACGAAAAAAATGTATAAATGTAAAAGTGTTTTACTTGTCTGTGATTTTACAATGCGCATAGTTTAACGCTTTTCCCCGGATACTGTTAGAGATCTGGTACCGTATCTTTCCCCGAACGTCGCGCACGTCTCACCTAGACATCTGTGTTGGTCCAGCGTGTGAGTGTTCGATCAACATAACAAACGAGTAGGAAACCTCGTGTTGCGTTCGGCATGGCATGTTCAAAAAACGTGGACAACATTGAGTTACACAAACAATCAAAACTTCACAATAAACATACCTGTCACATAAATGTCTCCGGGAATCGAACTCTGGATCCTCCGTTCACAAGTTCGATCTCTATGAAGTTAAATAGACTCAAGGACATTATTAATTTAAGTACCCTCTTTTGTGCCTGAATATGCCCAAGTGCTTTTGGCGGGTAGACAATATTATTAAATTTTCCCAATACCCTCGCTCAGCGATTTTGCTATTAGAAGGCGAACTAAACAGTAGAGGCATTGTGAAAAGTTGGGTGCAGGAAATAATTCAGAATAATTTGCCAGAAAATCTGAATGTAATGTAAGTCACGTTTCTCGAGACGAGGTTCATCTGATCCGATAGGTGGCGATACAATCGAGTTATTATCAATTATATTCATATATACATATTCATAAACCAGTGACGTTCAGGTTTCCTTACAGTCTTTCTACTATTAATCTTCGTTTTTTTTATCTGGTGCTTAGTTCTTAATGATATCACATTTGCGCTCGCCCACGCCGCCCGCACAGGGAACCCTAGTGCAGATCGGTGAGTATGTAACAATTTCAATATTTACCTAAGTATACATTATTCCCGCTATGATAAATCGTCAGCACGCAATAGGCGACTCCGTTTCGTCAACAGGAGCCATTTATAAAAACACCGCTTTGTAATAGCAGATTTAAATTTCAAATGCCCATACGATTTATTCAACAATAACAAGGGCAAAGTTTTGAATAATATAGTGCACGTGTTGAGAGGCTCTTCGGGGAATCGGGCGTTTCGTGAATCGGACCACGCACTAGCTGGCCCGGCTCCCGTTGGTGTGTGATACATTTTTAATTTTCGTTCGATTGCTAACACAGCGGTAGGTATCAGAGAGATCTAGACCGAGCGATATAAATTGTGGATCGTTTATTGTTTTGGCAATGGATGCCAAACGAACAGATGATGGTAAGGCTTTACTGTTGCTCAAACGACGCCGTATAACATAATGCCTAGACAATGTAATAACGATGACATCATTGTCAGTTCATACGTTTGACGTATTCGAGTTGCGTCATCATTAAAAAAAATACACGGACGACACTCGCGGACGACGAGAGACGCGTGTTCGGTCAAGGGGTGAAGCTAATTGTGATTTACGGTGTGAATACGCTTCAATCAGCCATTCAGAAATTTCATTACAACTAACAAACATCAAGCATTGTCGATTATCTACTAAGTTGGAAACGACTTACTCACCACGATCATAGACAATTTATGTCATGGCGGTTGCTTTGAAAATCAAACTTGAGAATAGTTGTTATTCAATTTCGTGTTTGGTTACGCAGTGCTATAATTAGATAACTTTATCCGTATGATTTTAAACTAATGTCATCGTTGAATTTATACATTTTTTTATGTAATGGCCACTCACGATACGTTTTTATTTCTTGCCAATATTTCGACCCAGTTTCATGGATCGTGGTCACGTGGTCAAATATTGGCAATGAATAAAACGTATCGTGAGTACCCGTTACATAATAAAACTTTATCCATTTCAATTTTTTTTATAAGTTAATGCTTGACAACAATCCCCCCATCTGGGGGCTTGAGAGCCAGGTACTTTCTTTCTTTTCTTACCTTCTTCTCATTTCCTGGCTGACAACGCATCGATAATACCTTTGGTCTTCCGATGTCCATGGGCGACGGTGACCACTTACCATCAGGTGGCTCGTCTGCTCGTTTGTCGGATATTAACATAAAAAAAACCTGATGGTGAGTGGTAATGAAATCTAAGATGTTGAACGCACTAACTTATAATAGCCTATTCAGTCTTCTCTTGAATTGTATCTAACGAAAATATCTAGGATGTCAACCAATCCTTTGCTCGTAATAGTAAGACAATTTATATGAAGGAAGAATGGTTCGGCGTGTTCACTTGCCCTCAAGTTACCCATCTAAGGTTGCAAATTGACATGAAAATATAGATTCGTTGTAAAAATCCAAAAGGTCCCTACAAGCAAACATCGGGACGGTTCGAGACAAATCATATTTCGTGCCTCATCCCTGACACGAGTCCTCACAAACACACAGCCAAGTGAATACATAATTAATTCTATTCAGAATAAAACGTACAATCGTTTGACGACACACGAGATAGTCCTTCGTACGTGATTTGTCAATAATAAGCTATTTTTTCCCGTGCCACTTTCAATATAGATAAAGCTGAAAGAGATATCTGTTTTTTGTCTACAATGAGCTTTTGTAGAATGCAAATTACGTCACAGAGTTCAAGAGGGTGACTTCGTTTGAATATGTTTTATTTAAAAATAGTTGGGCTGGCATGCGTTCTGCTATTAAAAATAATATAATTACCTAGTGTACAAAGAAACCTAACTTTGCTTGGGGAAACATTTTCGTTTACACATAGGTTCTACAGACTAAATTCGATTTGACGCCCGAGTAACCTTTTCATTACCACGTCACTACCGAAAAATGAATTTCCTTTCCAGATAAATCGCACTATGGAGATCTACAGTCCTATTTCTAAGACCATTTTGCTGCGTACATGCAAACTGTAGAATGAGGTTGCCTCTGGTGTATATAAATACATAACGGCGACCACGTACTATTAGTGGCTTGTCTGTTCCTTTGCAGTTACTATAAAAACTAACCAGTGAACAGATACGTGCTTTAGAAACCTTTGAATTCGAATTATTCTCAAATTGATTTAAATAAAAAATACATGTCCAATCGTTCTAAATTCAAACACGCCTGGGTCCTTATCGCTCCGGGGTCAGCATTTCCTATCACCGTTTATCGTCACTTCCCGTTCGTAATATTCAATTTTTTGCCGCCATCGTCGCCGCCATTGCGCGTCCGGTTGACAGTTTGGATTTGGATTCTTTTTTGTTCTTTTCAATTCGATCCTTGTTGGTTGGTTTGAATACCGGGCTTTTGAGATGTTTTCTTTTTTCGGGTTGTTAGAATACGCTTGGTACACAGAGTTTACGTTTAGTTGAATAAAAAGTACATGTATTGTGCAATTGCATTTGCAACCATCTTATGAACATCACCTGATTCTTCTCACGTCAAATATGTAAACTGAACGCTGTGTTCACGAAAACAAACGATTTTTAAACTGAAAACCTATGTATACGCAATCGTCAGTTTTTCGGGGGAGTACTTAAACGTGTATTTTTTTAATAATTCATTTATACGCTTAACAGTATTAAATTAAATATTTAAATATACCTATTATAAATTATCTGTGCTATGCTCGCAGCTCTAATTTATCCATATGTCTGCCTTTGGTAGTTGAGTCATGTATCCCGCAGTGTAGAATTAATGAGGAAAATAAAACACGCATACAAATTCACTATTAATTTCTAAAGCTTCTTCCATCAAATCTGTGACTCAGAGAATGACAGAAGATTATTCAACATGCATAAACGTTAATTGCGCCAAAGACTAGTGTCTTAACTCCTCTCATTGTAAAATAATCCATTGCTGCCCGGACGCTAGGGCCTGGAACACCACTACGCTGTGGTGGTCATTTCAAGCGTTTGAATTTCCTACGCTGTCAAGATATCACACTGTTTTTACAACCATGGTCCGACCCTCAACCTGCGAAAGTGCCCAATAATTTTACCACAAGCGGTCATCTCAATTTTTTATCGAAATTAATCGCTAGTGATTTCAAGCCGTAACCAAAATACCAGAGAGGAATAAAAAAAGGTTTAAGTATTAAAAAAAAAAAAAAAAAAACAATTTCGGAAAATATCGGAAAACGTTCAGCAAACATAACCTCAGAAATGAAATGAAACGGAAGCGTGGGCAGCCAGGGCAAATACTATACAATTATTGATAAGCCAATCCGACCTCAATATAGGCAATTTGAAGGCACAATTTCTCTTGGGACACCCGAGAGGCGACCGACAAAAATCTTTAACGATCTTGTAACAATCCCGTGTGATTGTAGTCTGTGAAATGAAAAAAAAATAAACATTTGAATCGTGATGAATGAACAACGGTAATCAGCACTATTGTATTTTTTTTTGTTATAATTTTAACACAATTTGACATTGAACCCCTATTATTAAGTCTGTGATATTTAAAAAAGGAATCATTTGAATCGCATGGAATTAAAAACGGAAATCAGCACGTTTATATCTGGTTGCTTTTTTTTTTATTTTGGCAATACCATATAAAACGCAGGATTAAATATCCAAGCTGGAAATTTTAGTACACAAAATTGCCGGCTTTAACATTGAAGGCGAAAAATAAAACGTGTTATCTTAATGAGACGTAATATAATAAAAAGGGGGAGTACAGATTTATTTTTAAAACATCTATGTAGTTTACCAAATTTATCAGACGGATTCTATTACCGTTCCGATTTATCATCGAATGTAAAGAAAAACGAGGGTACAATACAATGTATCTAGTTAGGGTAACCACTGGTGGGTGTATGAGGCGGGAATATAATAATAATTATTTATTATAGCCCTCAACTGCGGCGCCATCTCTTAGGAGTATGAGTGTCGGTGATATCGCGGTGCTGACGGGCTAGGGTTGTCCAAACTAAAATATCGTTGATTTTTTTTATTATAAAACTAATTTGTTTACACCATTACAATAACATACTGAAAATGCTAGATTCTTCTCCATATTTCTCTACAGGGTATTGTGAGATGGAATGATGAAATCATGAACAGTTATAATTGTTCCATTGCTGGTTTAGAATACTCTGATAATGACGACAAATATTGGAGATGTCCCATCTGCATACCCAATTCTTTTTACGTACAGACAAACCTTATTAAAGTTTTATAATAATTCAGATGGATAATGTACATTTTGGAGCATAATTTCAAAAAATCCACTTTTCAACAGGATCCGCCACGAGCTAGGGATGAGAAATCCATCTATCCTCGAGTTTAAATTGGCCTACTTTGCTCGGGGTAAACTTGGCTGACCATAGGCTGAAATAGACTAATTGGAGTTAACAAGTGTTAGTTTTGTTTCCTAGTTGCCAACTAACTGTAATGTCCCTATTGTTACGGTAGATTATATTATTACCGAGACGTGGGCCATTAGCTTAATTATCGAGGACTAATATATGAAAATTCGATCGAGTAAAGAGTTGGCTGCACGAAGAGATTCGTACATCACCTAGAGCTCGAACTTTGACACGGGGCACAGTTAGCAAAATATACAAAAAAAAAAAAAACTGACCATTTCACCAGCCCTAGGGTCCGAGCCATTAGCCACGCGAATTGGGGTCAATTGCTGTTTGTCCACTGGTCTCGTTACGACGGCCATGTTTGAAATAATTTGGAAATGGAACGCGGGTTCGTTTGGAAATGGCGGGAAAGGATCGCCTGCGAAAGCTGTTCTGTTATGCCAGTGTTAATCAGAGATGTCACAAATATTTTATTGAAATGGGACTCGCGAAGAACTTTATTTTTAACGGTACTAGTCAACACACGAGACTGACCACATTACGGTAGATGTTCACCACGTAACCATATCGCCGATTCGTTTCAAGTAAAAGTGTTTGCCAAGTCTCATTACTGCAACCGAAACCGCGTACATCTATTTCATGATCCTAGAGGAAAGGTAACCAAGCCAGGCGGATCAAACACTGCAGATCGTACAGTCAAACAACAAATAAATGTTAGTTGTATGTTATAAACGTGTGATAAGAGCCTTTATCAGTCATCGGAAGTCCATAACACTGTCACATACTACATGCTATTTTGAATCTTATTATCATTAGAGGTCATTTTTGAATAGAGGTTATAACTATAATATATATCGGTTCTCACAATTCTTATCTAGGGATAAAATGTGAATAGTAAATTGAACTTAAAATGTTACTTCTAATGGCAGAATAGGAATACTTTTTAGATGTTGGAATTTTTTTAATTATCATTTTTTTAATTAAAATTTTAATGTAGGTAAATTGTTATCTGTACAGAGATCTAATTTTTTTTAATTTAATTTTAGCTCGTCTGCCTGTACACGCATAAAACTAAAGGCACTGAACAGCTTGATACGATTCTCGGCATATTTCAAAGAAAAATCTAGGATACTTTTCATATCGGGAAGGGAACTATCTCATAAAAAGAAACACGTTCTTTTGTGTGTTGTGTAAATGTTCGAGAAAATAAAATACACAACAAGGAACATTAGGAAAATTGTTAAATGGAAAATTGGGGACACAGAAAATTGTAAAAGGAGACAAAAATATAGAAAATTAAGCAAAGTACCAAGTTTTACAGTACGGTAGAACTATTATATTAGTGGTATGCAGTCGAGCCGTATCTACGATTCAACGGACGCAACATACTGACATACGTTATATGTATATTAATACGTGAAGAGAACTTTGTCTTGTCTGTTTGTTAACCGATTTTCTATATTGTTTTTTCTTAGTAATTCACGAGTTTTCATATGATAAAAAAAATTGAGAAAAGATTTTTTTTTCAATAAAAATGTTCTGCATTTTTACACACACCTGTACTGTAACAGGTACCCACGATATCTGTATTTTTTTCCAAAATTTCGACCCAGTAATCGGATCTTGGCTCGGCGAGACTGAAGCAGTTACCAACACCACTTCACAGCGACGTAATTTACATGTGTTCCAAAGATCTCGGTCGCCATGTGGCACGTAGTTCAGTTATCACACGACTCTATAATTAGTTCAAGGATAATTAATGAGTGACTGCGTTTTGTATTAACAAATCATTTTTCCTGGAGTTGTTATAACATGCACATTTTTGTTTTACGTTACCGGTTTGTTTGTTACTCAAATACGTTGAAACTTAGGTATTACTTCAATCGTCATTCAAATCAAATAAAAATTATACGTTTTGACAACCCTGTAGATCCTGTCTGACGAGGGTAGTAGGGACAGATATTTATGTGTGTAGAACAACGATATAATATATTGATATTTAGACTATGTCCGTCCATCCTCTACATACACACAAACTCACAAAATTCGGACGCTCTCTTTATAATATTAATATAGATATAAATCAGTCTACCATAAGTCTCCAAGCTACGAATAAACAATAATTAAAATAATTAACTTTTATTTCTCATACTGCGCCATTTCATTTGATACATTTCAAACTTATTAACTTATTCATAGTTACATTTTTTTTTATTTACAGCGTCTATCTATACGTGTACCAAATATCACTTCCTTCGTGTTCCAGTTAGTTTAAAAATCTATTGTAAACAACGGAAAGACGAACGTACGAATAATACAAGCCTTCATTTTTACAAAGTATTGAAATCGACATTGAAATCACGTTTAATGTGAGGGGTGCCTCAAGGTTCCTACCTCGGACTTCTTTTTTCTAATGTATCTGTTAAGTACATCAGTCCTTCGAAGTTCACTGATGGATATTTTCTCCAATAACTTGCGCCGATCTGACCGGTCCTGAGGCCTCTGAATCCAGCGGATACCCGCTGTCTACATCGTACATCTAGAGAAACATCTGATCAGGTTTCTTCAATATGATAACGTTGTCACAGATTTTAACTCTAAATGCATAACGTAATATTTTTTCTTCTAGATCCAAGTCGCTGGCAGAATCTAGACTATACGAAGGTTTAGAAGTGATGACGTAGCGATCCCTGTTGCCTTAGAACAAAAGCGCCGATGACTCAGTGAAAATACTCGTGTTACGAGGAATCCACCACGAAGCTATGTATAAAGCAATTCTGAGTATATCGTGCAAATTATTTAATATATATATAACTTGGTATTGAATTACTATTGCTATTACTAGTCGAACTATATTATTAATGCGTCTGTTACGTCGGTCTAGGCACTAAACATTTCCGCTGCTGTAATTTGATGGTTTTATTGGAGCTGGCGGTTGGTATAATTAGACGATACGGAGGCATGCGTGCGCGACAGATTTTTTAAGGTTTTAATAGTCTCATTTGTGTATGTCCCTCACTCGCTCACCCACTTACGGTACAAGGCATCCTAGTGGATGGGCGTGGTGTTACAAACGTCACACTGTCACAAAATGTCTGTCTTGGTTAGAGCTGTAATGCGGACCCTCACGTCCATGTCAGCTGGTGGACAATTAGCAGTTGGATCCCGTGCCGGTTGACTCCACTCAATATTACGACATGAAGCATCGACGAATTAAACTTGCATTGTTTAATTTTAAATGTAACAGTAATGTAACACATAGTTCGACCATAGTCATGGAGGTAAATAGGAAAATCACGGGCACCCATTTAATTGTCCGCGTGAAAAAATACATCTACCCTCAAACCCTATGCGCTGTGTTAACAATTCCTCATAGCAACACAATCCTACATAGAAATCAATACTCACACATACAGAAACATTGCCCAGCTGTCAAATTGGACCGGCCAATCGACAGCTAATAATATCAACGTATTGAAGCATACTCCCAACGTGCAAAACTCGCTTCCCTAAACACCGTTACAACGCATTGTTAAAAACACTATTGTTGTTAAGATCTGAATAAAATCTACTTTTCTATGGACATTGTATAAGTGCAGCTGATCACGTCGGGAGTTCTTTCATCCGAGTTGCCATCGACCCGGGGCGACGAAAAGTAGGGGAGTTTCAACGGCAACCCATATTCGACTTTATTGGTAAAAACTGACAGTTTATTTGACAATATTTCAAAAGTTTGTTAATTTAGCTCAAATAAGACCGTTGCGCATTGCTTACGATTATAAGAGAAATAATAATTAATTGTACTTTATGTCGTTTAGCGGACCTCTGCAAACTCGGGGGGTAACCGACTCTGGACACTGTGGACACAGTGTGTGTCCAGAATCCACTTAACAGTATTTGTTTAATACGACTCTGGCCCAGTCGTTAGTGATTGACTGCCGACCGAGGGGTCCAGGGTTTGACCTCCTACCGGGCAGACATTTGTGTCGCAGAGAAATGTTTGTGAGGTCGTAGGTGTTGGTCATGTCCGATTCGTGTATGGCCATGCCACACGCAAGGCAGGGAAGACAGGGTATTTAAGGCTACATCAGTACTTTGTGGAAATTTGTAGTATGTGCTGGGGTAGGCTGGATAACAATAGCTTTTCAAAACCTCGTGCCACAGTATTGTCGCTGATAGAACTAAATAATGCAATTAACATAAGGAAATTAACTGCAATCTTGTGTTTATGTCACTGCATTCTTAAACGGCTGGATCAATTTTGATGCAATTTTTGTGTTTTAATGCATCTCTAGACTCACAACTGCACCCGGTAGAAAAAAACGGCAGTTGGTATACATTTTATCGACAATTTTAATAACAAAAAAAATTATTGATGAACCCATTAACAGCGGGAACGACAAAGTTTTAGTAGGACTACGTCTGCCGGGTCCGCTACTAATACTATATATATATAAATCTAATGATTGTGTGTGTAGATATGGCCGTGTCTGGAACAATCATTTAAACATTTTAAGATATCTATCGGTCAATGTTTACGAGGGTGGCGGCTAGGCTTGTGAAGACCATACCGGTATGGACAAGCTCCGTGGAGATTGAGCTGGATCGTCATGCAAGCTATCTCTGAACACGTTTACCACTAGCGGGGGAAGTTGATTTGGGCTCAAAAATGAAAAAAAAAAATCTCTTACAGCCATTTTTTTGTTTGATTGAAAACGGTTTAACGCCGCAGAAGACGAAATTACCGGTCCATAATCCCTCGTCCAAATATCACGGTCACTTGGTCATCTCGGAGCTAGTACAAAATCCCCCTCCACATCTCTTCACCCCCTTCACATCCCTCTGCGACCTCTTACCCGTTAAGGGGCGCTGTGAATGAGAATTAAGTACCTTTTGTGTTTTAAAGAGCCTTAGAAGGATTTTCACCATTCTTGACTCAATCGATTCCCCTAGAATTCAATTTTTAGTTATTTGGACTGTGAATGGAAAATACATTAGCTGGCCCTGCAGAAATTATTATTACGTAATTTTGTTAATAAATACCCAACAAATCTTAGCATGGATGTACAAACAACCGCTTTGGCCATATTGTGTCAATTTGAGTAATTCATTAGTCAACATCAAAAGTTTTTAACTACCGACGATTCTACATATATAAATATTAGCTAATGTCGAAATGTTTCGCTAAAATCAATTATAAATAGTTCATATTATTATTACAATTACGATGTAAATAAAGAAACGCGTACTGACACTCTCACACCCTCGCACTCTGATTCGTTGCGTTGTATACAAATGAACCAACAAACACGGTCCCAAAAAACTCCCACGCTAATAATCAAACATGAATCCCCTCGCTCAGTGGACAAGGTCAGGCTGGGCTTCACAATCGAAACGAAAAGGCAGACACCGAAGGTGTATTAAACCATGACTCATTAAACAACATAACACCCTGGGTATTCTAACGTGCGAACGGAGCCAGCCTCTCCTTCGAGCCGAGTGAGCTGTATAAAACATGACGCGAGCATTTCAGGCTGAGATTACGTTTTGCTGACGTACAACGTAGACGCAATTCGATACTAGTTCAAACAATGGTACGAGGTGGTACGTGGAATACCTGACGTCCGAGTGGGCTACGATTAAGCTTACATTGCAATCCACCTGAGAACAAACACTACTACTCCTCGGATAAATCAACGTTCAATTGCCTATCGAAAATCGAACCTGGGACCTCACTATATTAGAATCGTCAACGTTATCAGTCACATAAATCTCGTGTATAAATAATGTCTAAACTCCGTCAGTCAATCACCACCACCACCACAAACCAACCACAAGTTGCAGCAAATCAAAACCACCGGTCCGAGGCAACAAGCCCCGGCCCGGCCGCCGTTATAGCTCCCTGTTTAATAACGTTTTAATTAAAAACAAACACGGCGGCAGCTACCGCGGCGCTGTCGAAATATTTTGCGTTGTTTCAAACGTTAAAACCACTCTGTGGTGGCGTGTCCTAGTGTGCTTTGCGTTGTAATACGCGGTAACGATCATTTTTTTCTTATTCGCGCCCATTGTTGTCCAAGCCTGTTGTAGTTGCTGGTTATTTGTGTTCCGTGGCCCGTCGGCTACCTACCAAACCTTTTGAGGTTACAGTCTCTTAAGGTAGGCGAAATAAACATTTCTAGGGTTTACGTTCGTTGGCTACTTCGACAAAG
>PDGT01000020.1:840253-883129 GCA_003671415.1 Megathymus violae | reverse complement strand
AGATTTAACATCATAAATGGGAGTCGATAAAATTGCTCTTCTCAAGCGCCCTGAAATTCGCGGTAATGTTAAACTGTTATGGTTCGCCCCAAATGTTATATTAGGGGTGAGGGGTTGCAAATAGGATGTTACGTGTTAGCTGCGGCGATTTTCTACGATGTTAATCTACATGATAGATACAGGTTTAAGTGTAAGGTTTATTGTAACAGTTAGGCGTGGACGGGGCTTTGTTTTATTCTGTTGTTCGTCGTTGTTATCTTGGTTTAAGATGTTACAGCTTTAATAATGATGTGTTTAAATTAATTATTAAACATTCCATGTTATAAAACTTCTGTCGGTCTGTTTGAACGCGACAATTTAAAAACGGCTCAGATTTTCGTGTCACTTTTTTAAATAAATATAGTGATTCAAGTGAAAGGTTTTAGTGAAATAACATGAATTTATAAAACGCCTGATAAGGGCAGGTAATATTTTTTTCGTGTTAGATTGTAATTAATTAAAGTTAGGTGCATGTTTCTCGGGGTATTCAAAAATGTGACACTCGAATATTAAAACAATATGTTAGCGTCAACCGTAGCAAGTGAGCGATCAAATGATTGAATTTGAACTGATGATCATAGCAAGTAATAAAATGCATAGCAAGTTTGCGTTAACAGTCTAATTGTGAATATTTGTGGCAAAAATAAAATAAAATACAAATTGCAATTCAAGTTTTCCCCGAAACTTTGTACTAGTAAGAATCATTATTTTATAATTTGTGTTTCGAACACAACTAATGATCTAGTACGCTGGATAATTATGAATATAATGAATAACAATATAATTATATAGAATCGCTTCGAGTCCGAATCATATTTGTGGCTGTTATATGAATAAATATGTATATTGCTATATTATGCGTGAATTGCACATATGATGATAAAAGTACCACGTCTAGGAACCCGAGTAGTAATAAATATAAAAAAAAAACTCTCACAGTAATCCAGGACGCTCTACGCCGTCAGATATTCCACGTTGCATTTAAAACGCCATTTTGACTTCACAAGAGACTACAGTAATTATGGGTTATTTGAAAATTTTAAAATTCTGTAAGTACAATCGGTCATGGTAGAAAGAGCATAAGTACTTACTGAGCTTCATATCCGGGTTGAGTGTCTGAAACAAAAATATTTCGTAAGTAACAATCAAAATGGCGGCCCACAGTATTTTTAATGAAAAATATGTTGTCAAATTGAAACAGTCAAATCTAATCAGGTAGACTAAATGTTGCTTTCCACAGGTTATAAAAAGAAGACAATTACTTGCTTGAAGAAACTTTATTTTTTTAGTTTAGTGAGCTTGCATTTGTTTTTTATTTTGATATTTTAATGCTATTTGCCAATAGATGGCGGTAGTAAATTTTTGTAAGTTCATGCCTAACAATTTTTTGTAACCTAAAAGGTTGCATCAGTGCTCTACTAATATTTTTTCAAGTACAATTCGAAACCAAACATCGAACGAAACCAATTAAAATCAATAAAACCCACGCAAAAGTTGTATACGCATCTAAAGTCAGAAGTACTTTTAACATAGAGTACTATTGACGTTTTAAATTCAAATTGATTTTTGAAAAACTGTCGCCAATTACGTGAGTTGAAAGTTGGTTAATTGTACAAAATTCTCAATGATTTTGGAATTGCGCTGGATTTATTTTGTTGGCAATATTAGTTTCAGTTTAATAGCAGTTCGATGGAGTTCGGAGTTAAGGGCTGTAATAAAATTTTAAGTCATAATTGATTTATGGAATTGTTTTATATAGTCTAGGGTACGACTGGCTTTAAGCTATCAGTTGCCCTCTGTGGGATCCATATCATGTAATTAAGAATACAAAAAAATTCAATCATGCAGTTTTGGCTGTATTGGGGCGGCTTAGAATACTTCCCCCAATCCCATGCTGGCAGAACAGGGCTTCGTTAGAAGTGACAGAAGCCAGCCTGCTTGGTGTCCGGGCTTCACGTAAGGATTATATTAATAGTATTTTTAAGTCATTTTTTAAGTTATTATTATTATTACTGGTACTAATATCCTTCTGTGAAGCCTGCCTGGCTAGCTACCACTCTTTTGCTTGAATCAGCCGCCGAGCGACTCGTCATGTTCCGTCTAGGGGCTTGAGAGCCAGTACTTTCTTTATTACTTTCTTATTTCCGCTACGAACACTTACCAAATCATTTTGTTACACTGCAATGGAGGGGGCGTAGCTCAGATGGTAGAGCGCTCGCTTAGCATGCGAGAGGTGCCGGGATCGATACCCGGCGCCTCCATGATTTTGTTACTTCAGACAAAAATAAAATAAAAGGGCGTTGTTTTTAAATTTTGTTACTTTTTATTTGTATCTAAATGTAAATTAAAACTGTAAAATTTTTTACATTAATATCACATATCTAATTATTGATGTAGAATATTTTGTACTATGTGTGATTTGCTACAATATAGGATTAACGAATATAAAGGTATTAAGATAAAGAAATTATACATTAATCTTTCATAGTTCCAACGTCCATCTTTCATAGTTTCGGCATTCGTCGCTAGATTGCAGTGATGCTTCTAATATATAATCGTTAATAACAATGAAACAAAACCCAACCAAAGCAATCTGCGTATACTATAAATTTCTCCATCTATGCTTTATTCAGTCAATCAATTAGTACTTTCTACTATATAATATGTAGAATTAGCTATATATGTAGAAATATTACACTTTCACATTTTTTAGAAGAAGAATTTTATGTTACACAGTTGAATTTGAATTTTGTGATAATTATGTGTCTATATTATCTATGGCACAGCTAGTTGTGAATATGTAACGTTACATATATTAGAATTTGTTCCAAGTCAGATACAAAATCCATTTCTTTTCTTACGTTCCAGCTTTTACGACACAATTGAATAAACCTTACATTATAGCGCGCTGAGGTTTCGCTACCAAAGCGGCATACCTACGCCGTCTGTGAAATACGTCGCTCGCCAATATCTCTCGACGAGCCGTTGTTCCATTCATTTGCGATCGCTTATTACGTATCATTATGAAACCCGTAGCGTGATCGGATCAGCGATTAAGTACGTGTTGATTGGTTTCACCGTTTTAATTCGATTTATAAATGAATTTAAAATTTCACGGGTGGTGATTCGGTTGGCGAACGGCGATATGACTCGGTAATCGCTTATGGATTTTTGTTTTACGGGTTTTAGGTAGGTTTAAGCACATTTTGTGTCGGCTAGTTTAAGGATACCTTAAAGCTTTAATTGAAGAAGATAATTAATAGATTTTTCGTTATAGCTTTTTAATCACCAAATTAAGTAATTATAAATATTGTTTTTAGAAACATTTTTACTTACCAACCGAAGATTGATCGGACTCTAATATTAGGTATGATGGTTAAAAATAATAATTTCCTTCAGATAATGACACATCTTATTATAGTTATCTGATACAAATATATTTTTTCTTACAAAAACACTGTCAAAAGTGACATCAGCCCCTGTAGAAAAAAGTTATAAAAACTGCTATTCATACCCTATCTGGGTTTCGGCGCCAAATCTGTCATTTGACGTGCGGAAATGTCGTCACCGTTCAAAATGGCGAACGCGATCGTTGTAAACCTTGTCATTGTGTCCCTTTGGTTTTGTAATATTTGCTGTTTATGATAGTTTGAATGGAAGTAAATATAATATTTTTTTAAAGTTTCGTCAAAGAGACATTTATTGAGCTTGGACGAATAAAGAATGTTCTACATTAAGAATTAAGAAGATGTTAAGAATTTTGAATTTCGAAGCGTCCTAGTTGTTATTTGGTATTGATCTGGCGCTTGGTTCTGGTCTAGTTGGTATATCGTATAACGTTATAAAATACAATTTAAAATTAATAAGTGGTCACGTCACCCATAGATTCACATGTGCAGCACCAATGACATCACAATAGCGTTGCCAGCAAACAACGAATATTTTGCTCACTTATTTACTGACTTACCATCCACAGTAAGAAACCAACAGAGGAAATTATACCTTCATTAGGTAGTAGAACATGTAAATTCATCACGAACTTCGATACGACAAATTTTAATCACATGATTAAATAATTACGAAATTAAATATGGTATACAATTGATACCCTGGTTTCAAATGGTCATTATAAGCCTCTTCAAACACAGCCTATAGTTAATATATCAACTCATTAATACGTTAATTTAAAATGAAGGTTTATGGAATAAAACTATTTGATTAGTCAATGGGTCTTATTTCATATTCTTACACATAACTGTACGTTATTTATGTGGAAATGTTTTGCAATAAGCTTCAGATAAATGATTGCAAAACCACCGATTTATTACATAAAAATTACAATTTAAATTAACTTTGGGGCAGGAACTTTTGAATTTTAATTATACACACATGTGCTATTATCACATTGATTTTAACCTATTAGTCCATTAGGTCCACTGGAGGGCATAGCGATTTTCTCGTTATTGAGGTGGCATGGAGCATATTGCGTCACGTTGCTAGCATGCATGCGATTTAATGAAGAATTCAGTGGGAAAACTAAGTGTTTAAAGTTATTACCCACCCGACGGCCTCCAATGGCTTTACGCTCGATATGATAATAATTAAAACTGATTTCAGAACGTGATATCTACAAAATAATAAAGCGCTCGTCAAAGTTAACTATGTTCATATGTTAAGGATGCGCACTGTGAGCTCCAATGTCATAATATGTTTGTATTATTCAAATCTAAACCTGAAACATAGTCTCATCTTAGATACGGATTGCCCTAACAAAGCTTCCATTTCATATCAATTTCATAACATTACGTTTTTGACATCAAAGCCAACCGCAATCCGCATGAACCCGGCTTACCTCCTAGACAATGTAGCTAAGTTTAATCTACAGTAACCAAACCAAAGTTTAAGATGAACTTTGCCGTCGAAATGTCTATCGCCATATTTTGGCATAAATTCAAACTACCTACTATGTCGCTAGTCCCTAAACTATGCGGGTGGAATTGTCAAACTATTTTAGTGAAACAGCGCCATCTAACGGCGAATAGCAAGAATACTAAATTTATAGCCGTTCCTATAATTTGCGAGTAATTTTGAAAGATTCCAACGTGATATTTTAACGGCGAAGAATGAAGAGGTATAAGTTTCGGAAATTCGGTTTTGCTCCTGCAATATAATAATTTGGCAGGTTCCAAATTTGAAACGAATTGCTCCTAAATTATTTGAACTAACGGAAGCTACTAACAAATTCTTAGACAGCATTTGCTAAAATTGAATCTTTAATAGTTGTTGAAAGTGAATTGTGTACCATGTATTCATATCTGACCAAGCATAGTAAATTTAAAGTCTCCGCGTTTCATGGACATTTAGAACGGCCGTCACCGACGCGTCGTCGACCAAGGGGGTGAAGAACCCGCTTGTCACCTTGCTCTCTAACTTGGCGACTGAACTATGGTTGATTTTACAACGTGGGCAGTTAATCATGCAAGAATCGTTACACCATACATATGTACAGTCGGAATGAAACTTTATGGTACAAACCCTAGCGATGTACTTGACTTCATCGCCTGGTTCGTGATTCCTGAGCTCCTGACTTATGGCTCGCTCTGAAACACGGTGGAAGTGCTTTTTCAGCGACCATACTTATGCTGAGTGTTATCATATATGTATTATTATTAGAAGCTGTCAGGACTTTATTATTATTGTTTTAAATTGTAACTTCTGTCGTATTCTGGATATGACAAGAAGATAACTTTTTTCTCTCTCCTTCTGACTGCACGGAAATCTATAAAATATATATTTGCTTCCTTAGGATAGTTACATTTTCGATAAATTCGTTTCACATAACAAGAATCGATGGAATTTCTAATACTGAACCGTTATTCAATCGGATACTAACTGTAGTAATTCTCACTTGAAGACTGGTGATGGAAATGTGGAAAGCCTCTTCAATAATAGAGTGAGTCATCCGCAGTGGAATCAAAATATTTAACCGAGCCATATAAACTCAGAGGAAATCCACTGATTTCCGATTTAGGTTATTTGACCACTATTATGTAATATTAAAGCAATAGAAGAAAAATAAAATAATACTGTTCATCAAGTATTGGGCGTTAACAAAACGTAGAGGTGAAGTAGGAAGTATTATTTTTTTTTAAATCTTGAAAATTGTTTCGGCATTCAGAATAAAAAGTTACCAGTGAGCTGACCTCTTATTAATACTGGGATCATAGACGAATGTAGATGGTGTTATTTTAAAAAAACAATAAATATTAATATTTCATTTTAGATTAAATAAATATCAATGTGTACTTTCGTGGTTTAGTTGATACCACAGATTTTAATGGTAACATCAAGCGTGAACTGACAAAAGTAATGTTGAAATTAACAATAACCGGAGTCTTATTCGCCATATACTGTTTATGCGATGGCGGTTGTCCCCCGTACGAATGTAGCAGCATGTCCTCTAATGGGGACAAATGGCGAGGTATCGTGGACAGGCCACAGCGACCCCTGGAAATGTCACTACTCACAAGATGACATACGCCCGCTCCGTCAAGTGATACGTCAAATAAGTTTGAGGTACAAAAAGAAAGTATCATTAATATTAGATAATTGTTTCTTTAATTAACAGTTATCTATATAACATCTTCGTGATTGATGCAGTTTTGTGTCAATATTTTTTTTTACTAAATATCTTCCACACCTCAGTACCATTCAACCATACAATATGATTCGAATCCATACTGAGTTTTACGTTAATTATGTATCAAGGGGATTATAACTTCGTTACAGCATTTTCATTATTGAGTTTATTTATAATGACTAAATACTGATTCTCACGGTTTAGATTGCGCTTTATTCATGAATGAGAGACGACATACTTGCAATCAAATTATAACAAAATAATATTTTTTTTATTGACATTAATGTATTACGAAATTAATTAGGTATTATAAAAGCTTTTCGTGTCCCATCGTAACAAACAAGACAAAATACCTCCAAACGCCACCCCACAATTTGACATTTCGCGAAATGCCGTAGCAATAACTGACGCAAAGGTGAAATACAAAATGGCGGCGCACGTAATGGCGCGCTATTCAGACTGTACGCTCCGTTGCGAAGGGTACCTTTTCCACTATGGATAGTTTTTTAATTTACAATCACCCCTAGCATTTTGATTGTACTGCCATTCAGAGTCGTAGACAATATTTCACGTCGAATGAGAGTTTATCACACTAGAAACAGCTACAACTGATTTGGAACTGGATATACTTACTTACTTATATAAATTGTTTGACGAAGAAGCAAAATATTATTTGCTTTCGTAATATTTAACAACTGAGGTTGCTGTAGATTGTTTTTACTTGATTTGATGGTGAGAATAATAAACATTGTAATAAAGTTCCTATGGGCCTGTCACTCAGTCGGCATGTTTGTTTGTCTGCCAAGCAAAAGGTCTTGGATTAGTTTCTCGACTGAAGTAAAAGTTTATGTGGTAGATATAATGTTTATTGTTGGACCTCAGTTGTACCTGAAGACTTAAGTCATGTCAGTTACGTCACGGGTTATAATATTAGTATACATAGATGTTTTTGGAATATCTTTTAGTCGACAAAAAATATATTTGCTTCGTGCAATAGAACAAATACTTACAATAATTATCAAGCATTAAATCATGATAATTAAATCTCAGTTAGAAATCTTCCGAACACCGTTGAAATAATAGTGTTGGCTAGAAAGTAGAGCAAAAATAAAAGTAATTATAAATATCCCTCTCTCAGTTCTATATTACATTCGCAGACAAATAAGTATATATTTTTTAATTCAATTACCTCCATTAGCATTTGAAAGGCGGAATTGCAAAATATTGAAATCAGCGCCATCTTGAATTACATTAACTGAACCACAGACAAAAATGGTCGCGACAGAAAGATAAACAAAGCGTTTAGAGGTAATATACCACTCAAAAATTCATTAACCACAAACAAATAAATAAAAGACTGGGAGAGCAAAGTCATTAATATTGAGGTCAAATTTCATTGTTTAAACAAATGCCGTGATTGCTGAACCTTAATATTATTTTTTATTATTCTCTGTTACTGACTTTTTTATTTATTCTGTATTATTCAACAAAAGAGTCTTTAAAAATCGTAGATTAAAAACGTTATACGAATGGCTGGGTATATTTCGTGTAAGGGTCTCGCTGTTCGAGTCTGTGCCAACCTTTCTCAGCATCTTAATGAAATGCGGACAAATCATCCTGTCTCACAATCATACTTCTTAATATAACCTATTTATTTATTCCACGCACACTAATGTAAGTACAAGTATTAATAATATCGATAAAGGCTTAGTATTATTAGACTTATAAATGAAGACTGCAAGCAAGAAATTATTTCGTTGGTAAAATCAAAGCAATTACTAGGTACTTATTTTAACAATAAAAGGTTGATATTTAGTCAAATAAATATAAAAAAAAACCTATTAGATTTGAAGGATAAGATTGCATGAGTTTGATCAAATTAATGTTCTTAATTTAAATTTATGCGTAGAATGCGAGGCATGCTTTTAGAATACAGTTTTTTTATCAATATAGCCGACAAACCTACCACCCGATGGCAAGCCACCTCTATCCATAAACAACTGTGATACCAATGACATCCTCAAACGTTGACGGCTGTGAAAGAAGCGGGTAATTATAATCTGTTTACATCCCGGCTATAGGGTTTAAAGGATTACTTGAAAGGTCGTTTTTGTACCTTATAAAATAATTTCATCAAAAATAATCAACTTCCAGTAAAATATTTCATAGATAACGAGAAGAGCGTATTGTTGATAGCAGTTGAGATGTTTTCATTATCTATCACAGGGAATTAATTGTATTAAGAAAGACATTGGAATTTAGTTTTTAATTAAATTAAAAAATGGAGGAGATTCTCCAGTCGTTTGTATTTTTTTAATGTTTGCTACTTCAGAAATCCGTCAATTATTTACCGATTTGTAAAATTACTTTTTTGGTTGAGAGGGTATACGTGCCGTTTGGTCCTATATAAATCTGAAAAAAAAATGCCATCCCTCAGGGTGAAAAATAGAAGTTGAAACCAATGAATTCACCTTCAAATAGAAGATGTTGATTTCATTTGTTAAAATATTTACTTGTCGAAATTGTCCTGACGTTCAAAGGATTAAACTCGTGTCAGAGTAGGGGCTAGTAAAGAAACCGAAGGTCAAAATATATTGATTTGTACATACATTTGAATAATTATAATTAGATTAAGATTGGAAGTAGGTCGTATATAAGTTTTTCAAGGACATATTATAGGAATATTTTTAAGCTGTTATTTCAATGAAATAAAATAAGCTATGCCTCAAAACACAAGCAAACAATTATCGCCAAGCTGCCGCCGCTACTTCTCTTTCACATCTGACACTCCTCCACCATGTACTGGAACAGCATGGATGTAAGCCCTAGACGTCATTAGTGACAATTCAGTGACTGCAAATAACACTGTAAGTACATTTTCAATTTATTTGAATTTTAAATTAATTTCCAACAGATTCCATATAAGTATACCATCAAGACGGAGCAATTTTTTTTTATTTAAAATGATTACAAAATGAGACATAACGATAACGATCTCACGATAATGACCCTTTAAAACCGGCAGAAACTTTTCATATCTTTGAAAATGGCGCGAAAATAATCGCAGGCTAAAAATGGCGCGCAAATCAATCGTGTCTCTACATTTTGTATCTATGGATTTGTGTAGATAACAAACACAGTCAGTGATTCGTATATTTGAGGCTATACAATTTAGTTAAAAAGAAAATTTACAATGTCTTCGACAATAGCAAGAAATATCAAGAAAGAGAATTATCTGCGGGGCATTCAATGTAAAATGTAACGGTTTTCGTGAGTTTATTTTCATTCTTAATAATTGTGATTAATCACTTTATTGTACCCGTTTTTTCGTCATCAATTTTTTTATATTAAGCGTTCCAGTGTTAGGTAACACTGTAACAACTTATTTTTTTTTATTGGTATGCACTGCGCCATGATTGAATTGTTTGTTACCTAACTATCTAGTCATTGTATTTCTCTTAAAATACACCGTTTAATGGTTTTTGATGTGTTAAATAAGTGGCAACGTGTTAGTGAACGCCTCGGTGTACCAGATGAACGATAGCGGCCAATATATAGCCATCTGCTTCTTTGCTTGCTGTTACCATGAAAAAGGTTCTGGCAAACTGTGCACGATGTGTGCGATACAATATGTAATTAAACTTAAATAAATAATTTTAATTATACTAAATTATTTTACCCACCCAAATTTTTTAAGTGAAAAAAATCATATAAAATTGTCCCTATTTTAATGCACCCTACTTTATTCTCTAAAGGATTGTTTCTGTCTATGACCAGATAACCTTAAGAAAATTTTTATGGTGCTTTTTTTTAGAAATTTTGTGTTTTTTTCTTTTAGTAGCTAAAAAATCTTTGTTTCCTGTCCTATATTAGTGATAGTAATAGATATATTGATATCTGTACCTATACCTGTGTAGATACTTCTGTTGGCCACTGCGTCTATACTACTTCGCAGGCCTGTGCCTTAAAAACATTAAAATAAACTTACAACTAGATTTTCACACGTTTTAAATTATTAGGTGTTACACAATCTAAGGTCTTCGGGTAACACGCAATAAAAGAAAGACAGAGAGAACCACCCTCAAGCAAGTGATTCGCAAATTGCTAAAAGGTGAGGGCGGCCACCCCTTCTATTTAAAGAGGATGAATGTAGGGGCTGATTTATCTCGGGGGCAGTATTACGAAAATAATTTTGTCTTGCCGGCTCCGATAGCTGAGGTATTTGGCTGTAGTGTTTTGGTGAAAGGTTTTAAACACTGTCTGAATTGTTAGTTTTTGTATTTTGTGATGTAGTTAAATTATTATCACCTGTATTTATATAGTGATTTCACCAGTAATGGACAGTTTTAGGGAACATTTTAGGTAAGGTGACATTTAGACTTCAAGTCAAGAACGAATAGAGATTATGTAAGGTAATGCGCTTCACTATCTAAAGTTACAGGCGTCACTTACCATCAGTTGGGAATATAGGCAAGAAAGGACATATAATAAGTGAAACAAAAATGTATAACCCGTATTTTATTGAAACTGAATACAACCGTAGGAATAAGGTTTTATATATTTGTTATCAAATGTTAGAAGGGACTTTCATTAAATTAAATGAACAAAAGTCACTTTTCTGATCTTGTATTGCGTACATATAAGTTTAATACAGGCATCCATTACAAATTCTATTCTAAGTATTTCTAAAAGTTATTAACAAGAGTAGACGAACCTAACACTTGATGGCGTTATTATTAATATTTAATTTACATTTAAACAAACTACCCTCCAATAGAGATCTCTGCTATAGTGATAAGGCCGCTTATAGGGTGTTTATTTGTCACATAATTACTTTTTTCCTTTTGTATTCGGTGAGCAGAATAAAGTATTGTATTGCAAGTGTCACCAAATCGAATCGCAGATTGATATGTCCGTCACTGGAGCAAGCACCTTATAGCGGAACGGTAGTGGGAGGAGCTGGTTTAGATATATATTGTTAAACCACTGTTAAACCATGATCACAACAAACAGGTTTAACTCGGCACGCGACACGTGCCGGGGAGATGAAAAATGAGCGACACGGAACCCCTGTAATTATTCTTAAACACACACATACCTTCATTTGTGTTTGTGCACTCGGGAGCCGAATAGTGATGTCAACTGATTTACTTCTATCGATATTGTATCGAGTAATTTTTTAACTTTAATGCCGCCAAGCTGACTAGAGATGTTATGGATATGAAATTTCGGATCTGTATATGGATACGGATATATGAATAATATTTTGCCGGTTACGGTTAAGGGTTTGCAATTATTTTGGATTATCCGATTGTTTTAGATAATTTCAGTTACAGATACTACATGATTTAGGACTTGAAAGCGAGATATAATATATTTACAAGGCAACAATTAGACTTTATTTCTAGGTGCCATAAACGTTTAATAACAAAAATAGTTTAAAAATTAAAGTGTTTCAGTTCGACTCTCCGCCTGTCCCGAATTATCTGAACCTTTTTTCAGATCCGATAGTTTCGGTAACGGTTACGGAGCTCCGTGACATTCCTGTAGTTGACTGAATCGATTTAAATTCAGTTTACACTATTAGTAAACCTAGGAAACGAATTAAAACTGGAGAAGATAATAAGTAAAACCATAGGCCGTCATAACATTTGGTACCTAAATATTTGCAAATGAAACCGCTATAAAAATCCAATTAAATCGGTGTACGCGAAAGGAAATATTTTTTACTTCCTTATGTATTCCTGTATATTTGTAATTACGTTTAGGAATGTGAATTATACTAAATTATGAAGCTAATTAAATGATTAACACGTACGCAGTTCTCAAACGATGCTGCAGGTCAATTGGAGATGAATTCTATACTGACATATCGGGTAGGTACCTACATTTCGCGCGAGAAACCATATGGGTAAAAAATTGCAGCGTTGCCGTCACTCGATTGAATGAAAAACGGACACCAACAAACAAACTTACTTAAAGACGTAAGAAGGACCGCATTGATAAAAAAAATGTTTAGGTTTGAATCGGAATTATATCTCAAGTATGATTTGTTTCATAAATTCGCGTATCCGTCTGTTTATTGGTCTGTCAGATCCGATGGGTTGATGATAGGAAAATGTATTCAAAAATTCTGACTCAAAATTATTACAGCAAATAGAAAACACTCCTACATACATCTATTTAACGGAACCGTCGAACGCAAGTCCGATTCAGTGCTGACCATTTTTGTCAGTCCTGCATTTCCCCTACGTTCTTCCACTCTCCATAAATCGTTCTCAATTAAAACTGACAAAGTGTTGTCTCTTATAAAATTAGTGGCAGCATGCTTCCGCGAAAGGTGTCAGTGAAATATAACTGGAATTAGTTTTACTGAAATAATTGGGCCCGGACGTCAGTACAACAAATTGTATTAGAACCCTTTCCATCACAACGATTAATTTGCTAATAAAGCGATCGAGTGACAAAATTAAGGTATAAAATGTAATTTTGGAGCACCACCGGCTATCGCTGAGCCTTGGAAAACATAATCGTTACGTTCACAACTTGTGCTTGCACCAAAATATTGCTATTCAGTTTTGTCAGGAGCTTCATTGGCTTGAGTGACAATTTTTATCGATCTTTATATTTATTTATTGAAATAATTCAATTGCAATAACTTAAAAAATATTCTAAAACATAGTTTTTAAATATTTAACAGATGTTCCATACAAACTTTTATCCCTTGTCCGCGAAAAAGATTCATTTCCAGAGATAACACATATCCTTTATATTGATCCATAGTACAGGTAATTTTACCTATTGGCATATTTACATATGCCATACTTCAACTTAATCTGTTCAGTGGTTCGACTGCCCGAAACAATCCGACGGCCAAAAAATCCAGAAAATTAAAAAATATTTGTAATAATCGATGTTATTCTTTGAAATCTACATTGACACAGTTATTGGACTACCCTGTAAAACACTTTTTGTACACCAGCAAAATTAATTTCAACACCGCAGGATTAGAATTGTTAAAAATATTTGTCAACGAATAATCTCACAGTGTAAAATTACCGTAGTATTCTCATTTTTATTCCTTCGAGTACTAATGTAAATTTGCTTTTCGCGATTTTCTTATTGTTAATTTCGATACTTTACTATTATACATACAGACTAAGACATGTTAGTAACCCCTACCACGTCAATATCATGACGCCCTCTACCAGATAGCGTAACACCATCACCGCTTGCGTGTACAGGCCAAGGCGCCAGCGTATGATTACTGTAGCTGTGGTCAAAGGAAGACATTGTCGCTACATTTTAATTTTTCTATTGTGAAGTGATCTGTTTACTATGCTTTCTAAGAAAAATAAAGTGATGAAGGACTAGTCATTATTCTAATTTGTTTGTACATCTGCTTCAGTAACAATGTTTTTATAAGTTTTATAATTTTCAGAAACTAAATCATATCGTTTTCTTTAGACCTCGAGTAAAATTCCAATTAATATATTAGCAGTGTTCCTTGGAAACGGCCAGATTAATTTAACATTAGCGAGAGTAAGAACTTAACTATCAGGAATTGAGTTTACGTAATAGAGCAGCAATTATCTTCCTAGAGTAGACTGCGAGGGGAAGCTCTCTAATGTGCTTCAAATCTTACGAGTGCCAATTGTGATTAGTTTCAAAAATTGCGCTGGAAAGTTGACGCTTGGATAAAATGAGTTACGAGTCATGGCTTAGTTTCATAGATCACTACTATCCCGCCCTGGCTTGACTTTGGAAAATTCCGTGGTAATGGACTCATATCCCAGGATGAAAACTATCCTATATTATGAACCATAGTGTAAAATACAAATGTGTCAAGAATTATCTAAATGTGGTCACTAACAAAGGCACGTTTCGGTCTCTATATCGATAACTCCATGTACATTAAAACGTTCAAATTATATTCTAAGTCTAGCTAAGGCCCCGTTCCAATGTCATCTATATCTATATAGCTACATATAATAAAATTCTAACTGATCTTTACTGTACATTAAGGATATATGAGAAAAAATATTAATAGCTTTTACTGACACAACAGAACCCAAAACAACAGTTATTAGAACTTGATTCTGTTTGTCTGTGCGTGAGTGCGCGCTAATCTCAGTAATGGCTTGACCAATTTCATTTTGGTTTTGACTAATGTATCATCACTGAATACTTAATACGTACTGTACTTTACTGTAAGGAACACTTAATAACTAAAGTTTTATCCAAGCAATCCGTCCATGAATAAAAATTTATAAATTAATATTGTAATTCCTAATTCATAGAACGAGCAACAGTCGTAAAACAATGTCGGTGCTATTTTAAAGCGTAAGGCGTAATTTTCTGAAGCGAAGTGAGGGTCGCTTGCTAGTACATAATAATATTAAACTTAAAACATCGAAACTATAATGACAGAACAATAATATAATAATAATAAATAATAATATCATTAAATTATTATAACTGACTTTCGACCACTAGAAAAACTGTACTAATCTTAATTCCACCAAATATATTAAAATTCAATTGATTCCTCTTGACAGGCAACTCGCCAATCATCTCGATTTTACAGAGGAACCCGACCACTTCGAATCTCAGACATCCATCAAATAAGCTAAATTAGATAGAGCTCAGATTACCTTGCAAACTTTCGTAATGACATCACTGTTAGCTTATCCTGTAATCTCACTACCGGAGTTTAAGTAAATGCTGAGAAAGTCCATCATCTTACTTAATTGCTTGAAAATTGAGGGTAGCCTTTTAATTACTTGGAGATAATTAGAGGGACAAGTCGGGCGCAATGCGGAAATTTTAGCATTTTGGACCGTGGCGGTGTTTTGTTTCTATTGACCCGCTGACGGTGGGTCTTTCATGAGTTCGTTTTACAATCTACAATTGTCCTAAGGCTTTCATCTCGCCTTGTATTTTTACGATGGGACGAGTTTTCCATCAATGATATAGTAACTTCGGTACGAAGAAAAGTACATGTATACAAATATATAAAAAAATTGCCGAAAGTTCAAATAGTTTTGACCTTAAATCTATAAATTCCTACTCTATGTATCGACATTTTGTTTGCCTAATCTGTATTTTATTCTATTCTCTATGCTGAACGCACGTTATTATTCCTAACACCACTTCTCGTCATTTTTTCTAACTAAATCTAGGTTGCAAGGCACACGTTGTCTATTACAACGATTTCTGCAAGAGACATAACCAAAAATTCATATTCCCAAGGAAAGCGATTCTCCTAATGGACGCTAATGGAACAGCGCAGTTAGCGCATACACGCCGAGGTTAAATCTCCGTGTTACAATAATAAATTTCATCCCCTAAAAGGTGCTTCTGGGTAGCGAGTGAATTTTTTAAACAAGAAGTTTATATTACTGTATGGTTTATATTTAATAAAAAAAAATTGGGTCCATACTATCCGACACTGACCCGGCAACCGGATTCAATTCTGAAGTTACGTGTTCGTAAGTGATATGTGCACAGACAGACAGACAGGCATACAAATTTATTTACGAAATCGTCCAACAAACATTACAATAATTTACAGTTATTACATAAATTTTATTCACCGTTATACACGTCAATTAATACTTTTGCATTACCGAATATCCATCCAAACTAAACATTTAGCGTCAATTAATGCTTACATTTATTTATGATTATCACATAAATTTTATCCACAGTTACACAATTCCACAGACGTTCGCGCTACCTAAAAACCCATAAGAGCTACTAAGTTAGTGTCGGACATTATTTACATTCATTTACATTTATTACACTAATTTTATCGACGGTTACACAACAAAATCGATGTCACCGCGTTATCCGAGCAACCCTACGAGCTAGACAGCTACTATTGATCGGACTTACCTCTCGCGCTCAGATGAAATGAATTTATAAGGATACTGCGTCCATAGTCACCCACTATATATATATATATATATATATATATATATATGGAACTTGATAATACAATACATTATGATCTCAGTCAAGTCTTCACAAGTCTGACCGAATGCTGTTCTCCTTAAATTAGTGGTTTTTTTTTAATACGTTTCACCACCTTCTTAGTGGGCTACGCGTCAGTGACGTCTGGTGGTACATGTCCCTGGACGGTGATCAAATATCGTTCGATGATTTGTCCGTTGACTGCTTCCTGATATACATAGGGTCAAAACAGTGTACATGAGTTCGAGCTAAGGGTAAATATGCTTTTTCTAAGGTAAATATGCCCTTCACCATCTGCGCTTACATCACTTACTTAGGTGAGATGAAAATTGAATACAGTGCAGTATCATATAGAGTAATTAATATGGTGTAGATGTAAACTAATTAATGCATGTTTTCTTTCTACCAACTGTTTGAGTGGACGGAGTGGAGTTGACGAGAGAAACTCTTCCATACATTTTTTAAAATGATTACGATTTTATATTATTCTTTTTTACAAATCGATGAGGAGCAGACAAAATTTTACTGGACGCTTTAGCAGTTCACATTAAACGTACAAGTGTTTTTCAAAATCTATTTTGAATAAAAAAAAACATCTTTTTAGGTGATTTTAAATTTATATCATCGCGGATGTAACATTTTAGCTGTAACGGGTATTCACGATTTTTGTTTTTTTTTTCGATATTTTACCCAGTTACATGGACAGGGCAAGGCTTTAAATATCGGTTATAAACACAAAAATCGTGAGTACCCGTTCCAGTTACAATCGTTATGGCTAAAAACTAAAGCCCGGGAACGAACATTTATGTTTCATGTCCCATAATTGGATCAAAATTGGGAATCGAACTTGGGTTTTCTCAACAGACAGGGTTCCTTACCAACTAAGCTATACGTTCCGATAGAAAATTTTTAAAATTCTTGCAGTGATATTAAGTGAAATTCAAAACGTTGTTTGGGAATTCTCAGTATAGCTTATAATATTTGTTCGAACATCACGCAAAAAATACTGAGTCGATTTTGATGCGGTGTTCACAATTCAAAAGCCTATAAATAAACTAAAAACCGCAGTATGCAACTCAAAATTGATTTAAATTCTCAAATTGAAAATAATTTAACAACTAGGCTATTTTGTAAATACACTTATGCAAGTCAATTTTTGCTATTATTACCGTTTCGTAAATTTGCCTTAACATTGAGGAGCAGAAGCGGCGAAATAAACTTCTCAGCACAATCTTTAAATCACAATTACTAAGTTGGTTGGATGGGATTTATGGAGTTATCGCTATAATTCTCCATCAAGGCAATATACTTTCATACAACAGGTAGGTCTTGGACGGGAATTATAAAATTGTTACGAAGTGCAGAACAATATGCACTAACATTACTACCGTCCTCGGGATCTTCGCTGCAATGTCGCAAGGAACTCACCGAAATAGGATTAGGATCGAATTGTCTTATAGGACAAGGCAGTCGTTGCAGCAACCGAAGAAGTAACAAAAGGAAGAGGTAAAATAAAATTAATTAAGCGTACCTTTGACGTAATTCTTCATTAAGTACGAATCAGCTTTTAATGGAGAAATAAAAAGAAATGAATATATATTTCTTTTTTTTATAATCATGCTATTATGTATTTGAAATAAAATGGTTAATGATTGATTTGTCCATCGGGAGTAGGGTTGTTGTCTAGTGGGATTTAGGAGATGATCAAATAAACTAATACCAGGATTCCCTGATGAACACAATTATGACATCACAAACACTTACGAGAACAAATATTTATCTGTCACATAAATGTCTGTCCCGGCCGGACACCATCGGAGCCTGGACACCACGAGCGTGGTAAGATCACCACCAACTACGTACGCTACAAGATTGTTTTAACATAAATCGAGTTTACATTCTATTTCAAATTTCAAAACTCCCAGTATGACGGCAACCGAACATAATAATAACTCACAAAAAAAATATTAATTGCTATAAATGACGTAAATCTCCAAACATGGGGCTGTGAGGTTCTGAAGCGGACGCCTCTGTTTAAATCAGTGGGTGAATGACACCGCCAATCGCGTTTGTCTCTGTGAGTGGATTGTTCCAACTATCCAACGAGGTAAATCGTAAGTATTTCATATGGTAATATTGAAATCCTATTTGAACCCTTTATTCAATACCAGATATTTAGATTTTGTATTAATCTTCAAGCAATAGTAGCCTTATGGTTACAGAAGTAATTTGCCCGCACTTAAATCCTCCACGCAAGTCTTATTTTTGATATTGTGCGTATTACAAATTAACTATCAGTCGTTTCGGTGAGTTCTCCGTCATGTTCTCAAAGGTTTGTGAAGTCTGCCAACGTGCATTTGACCAGCGTGGTCGACTATGGCCTTAACTCTCATTGTGAGTGGACGCCTGAGCCATAATAATAATAACGATAATAATGAAGTTGTAATAATGACGACAAAACCATAATAATTCGCGGAAAGACTAATCTTCTTAATGTACATTTTTTTAAATTATAATCTACATTAAACGTTACCTTATTAGGAAATAGCGGTCTGCGCCGACTAAGTTCGGTTTGAATAATCTATTTACAAAATACATCGCCTATGTCCATCTGAAATAATGTACCTTTCAAATGGTAAAATATTTTTTGGAATAGATGCCGCAGTTCCCGAGATTACCCTCGACACAACACAAACTCACAAAATTCCGACCATCTCCTTATAATATTAGGTTAGAGGACGCAAATATGGACAGCAGTAAATATAAATCAAAGACAATTAAATAAGAAAGTGTTATAAATATTAACGGCTGGCTTTCTTCCTAAAATAATTATAAACTTATAGTAAACTAGCTGTGCCCGCGACTTCGTCCGCGTGGAATTTAACAAAAAAGTTATTTAGTAGAAATAAAAGTAGCTTATGTTACTCTTTATTACATCGGCTACCTGCCAGTGAAGTCCCTTCAAAATAGGTCCAGCCGTTCCGGAGATTAGCCGGAACAAACAGACAGACAAAAATTGTAAAAAATGTTATTTTGGTATATGTACCATATATACATAAATATGCATGTAGTAAAAAGCGGTTGTTTTAATATTACAAACAGACACTCCAATTTTATTTATTAGTATAGATTTTTATATATTAGTATAGATAGAAATTTATGCAATTAGTTATCATCTGATGGATGGTAAAGCGCGATGGATGTTCGAGTACTTTTTGAGTACCGAACCGTAAATCGTCAAATCAGTCATCAATTATTACAATTTTATTTTACGTTTGTCAAACACACAAGTGTTTTGTTAATTATTTTCATCATAATAAGGAAACATTCTTTATATTCATCGATGAAATATATAATTCGTAACAGATAAATAATAAATTTTTTCAGTGAATTGTCGATCAAAGTTCCTATTCGAATCATCACTCGATACTATTACGAAAAGTGACGATTAGGCCGAGTCCGTAATGTGAATGGGCTCGATCTTTCCGGAAGGGTCTGTAAATTCAAATAACTTTATCGACAAGCGATCGGCCACCCCTAGCGATGTATCGACCCCGCGCCGGTCTCTGCTAACTGTGCCTCTCAGGCATTCACCCCATGTTCAGATTATACATCTATATTATAGCTACTAGACTTTGTCGGGGAGTTCGTCCGCAAGAAGTTAGTAATCCCTCTACAAGGTTTCAGTAGAATTTAATGCTGTCGTGACAAAATATAGCTGTAATTATCTAGCGGACTGTGGTCGTCTTAAAGCAAATTCATAGATTATCGAAAGACGAAATCCGAATTAAAATTGTTGATTATGGAATTTTTACGTGCTTTTAAAATAAAACAAACAAATTACCAAGCAGACATTATCGATAATCTATTTTAAGCATTTGATTTGCCAACATTACTGGCTGAACAGTATTCTGTGATATTGGCTACGTTAGTTAAAAACAAATATCTTCCCGCCAAAATGCATAGACGACGCTCACCTATTTACAGCAAGGAATATTATTCAATTTTCTGAAGGGAAATAAGGAAGGAAGGAGCCGGTTACCGTCTACGTTGTGTCTTACACGATTTGAAGACCAAAATCGTAGCATCGCAGCTATTTGACAATTTAATTTGAGTTGAACGTGACCAACTATATCATATAGTATGTCTACCTCTTCTGCTAGTAAGTCTGTTATTTTTTTTTTTAATAAACTTACTCATCCTTACTTATCTTTGGTAAGCTACAGATCCTTGGAGGTATGGTAAAGTAATATATTGGTTCATTGAAATATATGAATGCAGTTACAGTTACTGTCGTATATTATTTTAACCAATACTAAATTATATAGACATTATAGAAATCGGTGTTTAGTTAAATTAGCTTCACCTATACGTTACTTATGTGTATGAATGTAATGGAACGTCTTAATTTAATCAACATCCACTTTTAAATCGTCTGAATTTTAAATTATGCCCATGTATGAAGAAACAAATGACAGCATAATAATTTTAGGGTTCATTCATCGGTTGAGTGCTGAAAAATAAATCCTAAACTTATGTTTAAATCCTTCTATCTATGCATATTTTGTGTTATCTGTGATCCTTCATAACCTGTAATTGGTGCAAGCCTCTATGATTATGTCCACTGCCTATATTTTATGTGATGGTCTTAGTCTGTGGTTTTTATTTGCTTGCCAACAGTTTTTCGAAGCGCTTCAAAATTAAGTGTTGTTTAAAAATCCAATATTTTTTTGTTTTAATATGGCGGTTAGCGTAAATGCGCTTAGCCAAAGACAAGAAAAAAATATAAAATTGGAATCTATCGCAAATGAGCAGTCTAATTACATATCCTCGTGGGAGTTCTTGCCAATAAACATATTATGTTAATGTTTTTACTATCACATAATAGATGGCGTTAGTAAATATTGATATAATTATACTCAAATAAGCTTCAAAATGATTTTAACAAATTGTTTTGTAAATCATCATGTATTATAATCATAATATAGATATGAAACCGGCAATTATACAATCTAGTTGTTACATTAGTGTACATTTCTAGAATAAAAATAAAATACTGGTTTATTATAAAAATACACTCAAATGTCAATTTGTGGAATTTTATGAGGATACGACGTAATTTTTGCAAATGGTAAAGAAATTGAGACCAGAACCTGAAACCCTTTGTTCAGCTTGCACGGTTACTATTGACTAACTTTTAGGGTCGGCAATATCTAATAAAAGTAAAAAAAACCGGAGAATAACTTTTAATTATACCATAAATATGTTTCGATTGAAAAATTATTTTTATTAAAAAATTTAGAATATTGTCCTGTTTTAATTTTTAAATAAACTGAGTTAATAAATTTTCAGTATTGATTAATTTTTAAAATTTTCAGTATTGATTAATTTTTAAAATTTAGATTGAATATCCATTACTGATAATTTAATTTTCATAAATATTATGCTTCAATATACATACACTGAAACATGGTTGTATAAAAATTTCAGGGCCCTTCATGGAGAAGAATGAGTGCGGAAGCAATGGGTCATTGTTATTATTACTTCATTATCAAAGTATTATGTAATTAAGTTATGAAAAGTTTCGGAAGTAAAAAGATTAAAAAGGTTAGTTGCTTTTAATAAAGACAACGAAAATTTGATTTCATTAAAAACTTCTGAGTAACGTTGAAGGAAGAGAATGTTTTCAGAGTTTACAGAGAGTTTACAGAGGTTAATATTTAATATTATTTCATGTAATTATTGTAGAATATGATATCGCTTCATTATATATTAACTGAAACTTTTTTATTTATTAAAATCATTAACTTTATGAAATGAAAATACTGCTGCCGCATTTTTTTTCATTTATAAAGATTAAGGCTTCAGAATGAAAATATACGCGAGATTAGTGTACTAAATGAAAAATATTAAATTTAATACTTTTGGGATATAAACTTCAGAAAATGTTAATTATCTAAAAACTCAATGTTAAATGATTATATTATATAAACTTTTTTTTGATAACATTATTTTAGTTGAAGAACATGGATTCAAAAATGTTAATTAAGCTTTCTCTTTTAACTTTGTATAATGAAATGTTGAAGCAGAATGAAAAAAAATTAAGTATTTATATTGCCCTAAGAATGAAAGATGAAAATGTCTGGAAAGTGGTGTAATATCTTGCATTGCACGTGATACAATAAGCTTTTCCTCGGTTATGAGAATAATGTTGATATATTTAAGATTTGAAACGCTGGACCTACATCTAAATTAAACTAACATTTTACATATTATGTATCCAAGGAAAAATATGTATATTAATTTAAAAAATTAAGCTTTTATTTAAATCCCATCAGTTTGTTTTTAAAAATGTTTTTAATGCTAAAGTTGTTCTAGTTGAACCTTATTCGCATGGCTTTCGTTTGCCAAGTAGTAATTTATCGTGTTTAGCTTAGGAGTTCCTACGGGCACTTTTCGACTTCACCACCAGACCAGCTCCGTGCTATCAAATTGTAACGTCAGGAAGTGGTTCTTATTTAGCTTCCAACATTCGACCAACACAAACATACTAACACGGCATATTAAATTAAAGTTTTTAATAATAATATTATAAAATATGTTAAACACATGATGGCTGTGATCAGCCATTTTGTCATTTTTAATTTCATTAAAGAAATATATCAAAAAGCCAACAGTCATAAATACTGAATAGTTCTTTTAATTTTTAATTTAATAAAAAAGTGAAAAACATGAAAAATAATTTTGCTAAAATATTGTTAAATATAACAATGTATTGGTTTATTTTGTTTAAATATTTTGTGGTAGAAATATTACTACGCGTTAACGGAGGAATTCATTTAATGGTAATAAATGAAGTTTTATTTAGAAACTAAAATTGTTTATGGAAAAAAAAACATCGAACATAACCAATTTTTGTATCTTTTAGCTCGATCAGAATCTTACTTATGTAAATGTTAGTATAAAACAGTAGACGGCGTTAACGTGGTCTTGGAACACGCCAGTGAAGTTTTTTTGTAATCAGTTTAGAATTGTTGGGTTAATCTTTTATTGTGGTGTTTGAAGTATGTTGTTCGATTGCTCGAGGTGTTGTCCAACTCTATGTCGATAATTTTTTTATTATTTTTCAGTTCAATAAATTTTTCCTATTTAGTGTAATGTAATAAAGGCAAATTTTATTTTCCTTTGTCTCCGACTGTTATTTTTAGTAAAAAAACCGTTCATGGAGACAAGAAATGAAAGATACAGAATATATTTGGATCAAAAGAATTGAATATAGAGATATGCTGGTGGATTCAATACAATTGAATACAGGCCGTATTCAGTTGGATGCCTCGTATAACTTCCATTTCTCGTACCGGTCTGTGATGTCTAGTGAAATTAACGTGTGATATTAAAATTTGAAAAACAAATAATTTTTGAATTTTAATTCAAGAAACGTTGAAAAGGTTGCTACTAAATGTAAAATATTACACGACGATAAATAACAAAGTTGAAACCAGACGATTAAAAAAATCCAAGTGCCCATAGACAATGCAAACGAGCACACAAAACGTTTGCAATAGCAACCCATGATAGAGTTCAGTGAAGTTCGCAATACGCTCGAGTCTATGAATATGCAATATGCTGGTGGTTTATGCAGCGTTGGAATAAATCCAGCCAAAGATGATGTTAAATTCGTTTTAAACGATCTGTTATGAGCTGATATCGTGCGAGTTGAAGTCTTGACCAAATAACACGCTCCACTGATAACAAAAGTAACTAGCCTGCGAATGTGCAGAATTGTTCATCATAAGTTTGTTATTGGAAAATAATTAAATCCAAAAACTTTGTTGAGCTGTTTCATCATGTAATAGTTTTATTCGTTGATGAATATATCAGAGTAATATTAAATAATGTTACAAAGAATTTAAATGGGTTTTCTTTAGCAAAAATAAATGACGGTAAAAGTATTACAGTAATTTTTCCATTTAACTTGAAATTTTATGTTGTTCAAAAGGGCTCAACAATTTTAAAAAGTAAATAAATTATTAATAATATTAAAAATAATAGAAAAATTTCTTATGGATGTGAAGTTGCTACCTATACTCATACGTTGAGTTACAATGGTTCTGAATTAATTCTAAATTTTAAATTTGCAGAGGGAAATACTCAAAACCATAAAAATGAGACGCAAGCAAATGATGACACGACTTACTTATTTTTGCAAAGGCTGTAATAATTTTGCATCCTTACACAATAAGTGGTTTCACCATCCCGTTCGCTTTAGGAAGAGCTAACACCATAGCTGCAATTATTATAAAGCTAAACTGCGAACATTCGTCATTTGGTGTTGAAGCTTATGACGATTAAAAAACAAGCATTTCTTCTCCAAAAGTAACAATATCTTCGTTACTAATTTTAAGTATCATAGTGATCCATTTAGGATTTATCTCCAATAAGCGTCGGTTGCAACAAAATTTTAATTGCACATGGACTGTAGAACAATTTGCTGCGTTTATATCCGAGTTTAATTACGCTGAAATGATAGCTACTGATTCTTTTAAGATTTGTCTATTCCTGTAATGTGAACTAATATTTTCTTCTCCAGTAGCTTGTGAAGGAAATCTTGAAGATTCTTCCCGAAATGTCCTTCAGGAAGTTTTGCTGTTCCCACTTACCATTATATGCGCTGATAATAATCATTAATGATAATACTAAAAACATTGGCGGCAATTTAAAATGATTGGGTTAGCTGGTCTCTGCATTTATCTATTAGTAGGAAATTTCTAACAAAATTTTTCAAATATTTTTTTTAACCATTACCTGATACCTGAGGTCTTAAAATTTTACGCTATTCCTAATTATAACAAAAGAGCAAATGTTAAGAAAAAAAAAAAGGAATTATTAGTAATGTTATTAAGAGTTTCTAAATTTAGAAAAGAGATGAGATGCATAATCACTTATCGCGACAAAAATATGTTATAGGGGATTTGATTGTAAAGCATTTGATATAAGGTTCGCTTTAATCAAAGATGTCTGCCCAGAGATTTGAAGCAAATGCTGAATTAGTTCGTCTGCCTCCCTCAAACTTTTGTCTGGACCACAGCATCCCTTGAGAACAAAATTGCAAGAGAGACTATAAAAATGACGAGAGAAATAAGCATTCAACTCTTATTTGATTGTGTCTGTGTTAATTATTTTCACCTCGAACCGTCTACCTCGAAGGTAGCAAAATATCCACTAATAGGCCATTTTCAACTCTAACGCGATTGCACTTAGGTGGTTTCTCGATCGGACCACCTAGATGACTGTGGTTGTTTTTACCCTCCCCACATCTGGCGGAAAATCGATAAGTACCCTCAACACGTGTTAGAAAGATTTAGTGACGCGCATTTTTTTTTCATGAATCTTAAACAAATGTGTTTGTAATGTGAGATAACTTACCTTATTCGGCCAGCCGCAACCACCACACAGAGAAATATAAAAAAATGAAACAAAAATAAAAAAGGAGTGTAAGATTTATTAAGGATAAAATAAACAGGGAGGAGGTGTTGCAATAGGATATTGAGATGTCGAAGAATTTGGATATAAAAACGCAATATACATGCGCTCGCGGCAAAAGGTACTGGCTCTCTAGTTGGCAGTGACGGAGGGCGCGTTTATATACCCGCGCGGGCGACGGGAGGGGGAAGCGCGGCCATTTTGCACGTTGCCATAGAAACGAGGAGATGGCCTATTACAGGAGGGTGGTGGAGATTAGGTGTAGCGACAGCAGTGAATAGGATGTTAAATAATGAGATAAAATATTATGGTTTATTGGTGGTTAAACATAATTTAATTAAGTTTGCATATTTGCTTTAGAACAAAGTTTCTATATTTATACATAAATTTTTTGTTATGTTGAAATTATTTTGATTCACTTGTTCTTATTAATACAGAAAAACTATAGTTTTAAGTTCTTTTCATTTCAGTCGTCAATGCTTTACTTTCACATAAAATATTTTCGTTTACTACATTTTTTACCTCTTACCTAATAAATAAGAATATAATAGCCTGTTATGTCATATTATTTGCGTTGATTCAGCATCTGCATGCTGACAATCCGATATGAGGTCCGATTAATTATCGGATCAAAACATCGGATATTTCACTTCTTACATAATTATCTTTATTTCCAAATGTGTTTTCGTTTGTTTATTTATGAGATTGATTTTTCAATTTAATTTTTTTTGTTGAAAGGGAAGTAGAAACTTATCTGTTCAGCGCATTTGTAACTTACTAACATTGTAAGAAGAGAGAGAGAGAGAGAAAGAGAAGAGCTTGCTTCATCAATTATTCTAGTAGTTGACGTACGTTGATGCAGGAGATAGTGATGATTTGAAATTAAATTGGAATTTAGATGCAATTTAATTTTTAATTTGACCTCGAAGTATTAAATTATTTAAAATCTAATTCAAATTTCCAATTTGTTTTTCAGATTTAGTAAAATTATTGATCGAATTTAATTCCAATTTGAGTGGCATTGAAATAATTACTGATGTAATTGACTTTACAAAATTAATTGACTTCATAAAATCGATAGCCGTGTTTTGTCAACAATAAACATGTTACTTGTCGTTCATGTAAAATGTTTCAATTAACGAGTGAAATAAATAAAAAATTAAAAAATCGGTAAAAATTCCAATGTAAGCGATGCTTGTTTTGTAAACCGTACTGCCCAGCGTTCGTACCAACCCTCCATCCCACTCACACATCTATCACGCGCATTACTCCGCTCCCCGCGCACACACAGACGTGCTCTCCGTTTTCCCACAACGGCACGCAGCGCGCGACTCCCGACGATCTCACACCGAACTTTCATATTGCGAACACCGTGTTCCGCTGTGTGCGCTCGCAGAACGAACTATTGTTCAACACAGAGTTATACTACATCGTACATACGTAACGTCAAAGGGTTGAACTGAGAAAATAGCGTTCTCTCACTCGCACGACAGATGCTCTCGTTCGAAAGTTCAGAGTAATTTCAGTGTAATAAGTTGTAGCCGTGCACTTTTTAATTTTTTTCCACGGAGGCAAGGTAACGTTTTTTCGTCAAACAAAACTTTCTGTTCACTCTAAATTGTTGTGGAGGTTTTCTTCTTCCTTTGGCAAGTCTAGATAATTACCAAGATAAGAAATAAAAGGTCCTATATTGTAATCTATTGTATATAATTGTATACCTGTAACTTTAGTTATTGTTGCAATGAAAGGTTATGCCTTTTGGTGGTCCCCGGCGCGAGTATTTAATATTTCAGCGATGTTATTTCTCGCTTAATTGATTTTTAACGATTTCTCACTTTCTTCTAATGGCATAGAGTCTATTTTTGTTTGGCGTATGAAATTTACGTAACATTGTAACTTTCTACTTGTTATAAATATTTTATAAGGCGCTTACTTCCGAGAGTATTCACAAGATGGAGCTAGATAGCTGGGTAAAAATATTTTTAACTAAATTGATAGTTTGATACAATTGAAAATATTTTATTGGAATCGTAATAGTCTAGTCATGAATCAAATATTTAAATAAAGCAATGAATATCGCATTTTTACTGTATTTCGAATCGGTTCTACTATTCGTCAACAGATGGCGTAACGAATCTGAGTACAAAATAATAAATATTATATTTACGAATAACTTAGTTAGCATCTGGTCAGCGTTCCGTAACCAAACGGCAAAAACAGGATTTTGACAGTTTCGTCACGTCCGGTATTCGTACGTGTAGAAATTTATTTTTAAATATAAACACGCAAATTGTAAATTAGTTGTATTCTATCAACTGCTACATAACAAAGTAATAAAATAAATCACTAATAACATATAATTGTGAATAACAGTAACAATTATTTTTATACTCGTAATATTCATATGAAATCAAAACTTATTTTTCGAAATCTTTCACTATACTTGGAGCGACACGCACTTGAGCGTTTTTAATACTAAAATTTAATAACAAAATTTTATTACATCTATTTAAAAAAAAATACTAATTCGTTATGTCTCCTATGAGCCACAGTAAGCAACGCTAGCGACAACTGGAAGACATTTTTTAATGACAGAAGTAATTTTTTTTACGAAAATAAAATCAATAAAAATGCCCTTAGGACTTGAATCCGCGATCCTGTGCGTTACAGTGAGGACCACTATAAGTGGGCTATCAGGTCGTCAAAAATTCGTATCTCGTAATCTGTCTCACCTTCAAGTAAAGTCATTTTAGGATCGTTCATCTTTTGTTTTTAGTCTTACGACCGGTACTCGTTAAGTGCCTGTCGTAACAGGTCCTTACAATCCGACGTGCGCAGTCACTATGTTCATTCAAATAACTAGTGAAGGAGCATTATCTTCCAATATGATTACTATAAGTTTTCTACTATGTACTTTATCTTATCCCACTATATCCAGTTATTAATTAATTTTTACACCTTAGCACATTACCATTCAACTTTTGTAATTACGCTATCTGCTGACTAAGTAAACAAATACAACCCTATCCTGTCTCATTACTCCATCTACTGTATCAGCTCAACAGATTGTCTGGAAGAGATCGCTAATTAAGCGCTAATACCGGATGTTGTACTTAAAGTATTTTATCTAATCTTTTCATTATACTATTTTTGGTGTACAGAAAAGAGGATTTTGTTTGTTTGGTTGTAGATTTTTACAAGAGTTTTGTTTATCTGCAACCGCTTTGTTCTATAAAATAAGTAATTATTAAAATGTCCACACATGCAGATCAACATTGACAGTGTTACAGCTACCCGTTGAGCATTTCATTGTGCTGTTCTGACCGGCAGAAACATCGTACGTCAACCGGATAGCGTATGGAGAGTTCAAATTGCTCAAAATTTCATTGATTGATGATTTGCAGCGAACTTGTAGTTAAATGTTCCCGGAGCGCTGTGACATGGAGTTCTGAAGAAACCGCGTAAAAGTGCTTTTCAGAGCCGGTGATACATTGGCAACTCTAATGAACGCATGTCCATAGACAACAGCTTCTTCGTTAATTCTTAAACTATAAGAAAATATAATTAACTTAACGTTTTTTTTTATAACATAGCAGTGGAAGTCCAGCTCTAACCCCTCTTTTAAGAGGAGACCTTAGCCCAGCAGCGGGACAATATAGATGGTAATCATGATGATACCAATAGCCGATTATTAGTGATAACCTGCGAACGTTCCTAATACCAAAGACATCACTGACAACGACCAAGAAGTTTTTTCCAGATCTGGTTTTACACAAGCTATTGGAGGGAGCACCGCCCTTGTCGTGGTAGGGATTGCCAACACAAGTTATCTATTCGACTGCCAAAAGGTCGAATCTCTGTCAATCATTTCGGGGTCGACACAGCCATCGGACCGTGAACTCTTCATGGTTTTGATGGAAATATGTATATGGATACGACTTGCAACGATCATAGCCCAATGTAGACGAGGAGTGGTCGCAGCCAAAAGCTTTAGGAGGAGTGATATTAGTAAAATAATCATTATAGCGAAATAGATCGAGTGAAATAAACTTTACTGTACAAAAAACAGATAAAGCATATAACGATTTAAGCAAGAATTAATCTATACTAATGTTATAAAAAGATGTTTCTTTTTTATTTGTGTGTGCGTAGCGTAATATCCGGAATCACCGCACCTAATTAAAAAAATCTTTTATCATTTGAAAGGGATATCCATATGTATAATTGGACATATAATATTATATATAATTTGACGTGTAGGATTTAGGGAAGTAGAGGGCGAGTCCCTGTTCCTTAAGGCTTCGCTTGGACTGCGTCTATTACAGGCTTCTGCAGGACTCCCGTCTTAATAAACAAACTTTAACACAATTGACAATCTACAAACATAGTTGATAGCACCAGGCGTCACTTTGCGGAAATTCATTGTTATTAAATTAGTATTAATTTTGCGACAATCCTCAAGCACAGTGTATGACGGTATATACTATGGTTCACACACTATATATGATATGGTTCTATGCATGTACAGAAGTATACACCATCATACATTGTGCTTGCGGATTGTTGCAAGCTAAATTCATCTACAAACACTTTATAAATTATTAGCGGCCCGCTTCGAGTTCGTATAGATTGAACAATTATCTAATTCTAGGCTCATATACACAACAGATAATAACAACAGAAAAATATCTTTCTAAACATACAATGTCCCCATTCTTGGATCCCTTCCAGGGAGTGCGTGTGACGTTTTCATTTAGCCGCGTCATCGATACAGTACCTGCAGTCGAAACATCCGCTTTATCTAATCTGTGGTTTGCATCAACAGTGGTTAGGCGTATATAAAAACAAATATATACTTATGCGAATATGAACTAATTATCACACGGAGTTAGTTACATTACAGATACGATTGACGCGATGTCCAGCGAGTAGGAAGACGCCTACATTATAGATTTGGGTTGAAGGATTTTTGTCCTGCAAATAGAATAATGTTGAAGTTCGTTTGTAACTTCAAAGTTACGGATTTTCACTGTACATATATACAAAAGTATTTACGATACTAACAATATATTTTTATTGAAGTTTTGTCCGTTTCGGCTAATATCCAAAAGGATTGACTGATTATGACAAGACTATCACTGGGAAATAGTTGTGTTATGGGGAGTAATTTCGGCAATTTTTTTAATTAACTTTAAAAAAGATGGAGGTTCTCAATTAGTTTTTATATTTTTTATGTTTTTTACCTCAAAATACCGTCATGTATTAACAGATTTCGAAAAATCCATTTTTGTTTGAGAGGGTATACTGCTCGATTGGTCCCGGTTAAATTTGAAGAAAAAATGCCACCCTAAGGGTGAATAATAGGAGATGAAACCAAGAAAGAAAAAAAGAAGCTTCAATAGTTCGGCTTTTTCAAATGAATTTCAATAAAATTTACCACATTCATACAGCTGAAGTAGTTTTTAGTTATGTATGTTTTGCAAAAATGTAGCTTGACCCAAATGGCCTTTTAGCCTTCGGTATTAATACGAAAAGAGGAAACTTTGTACCCCTTTATCTTATCTTTTTTACTTACTAGCTGAACATTATTAAATTATTTAGGTCGAATTTTGACAAGTTGACGAACACTACTTTGAATTCAATAAATGAATGTAACAGAACTGATTCGAGGTTGATTTTTACAAACACTGTTCGAACGTCAAACTACGCCATCGCTTCAACAAATGCCTACCGTGAGTAGTCCTGGAAGAAGAAGCGGCAAGAAACTCCCGAGGAGTCTTTTTCCTATTCATATCCAAACTCATGATCAAGCAGTCTTATCCTTAAAGCTTGTAATAACCTTTCTTAATAAGAATACTTTCAACGTGAGTTTTTAATTTACAGTATGGCATTTCTGTCAATTGTAATAGAATTTTTATTATAAATATTTACACATTTACCCATGAAAGAGCCACTTTTGTTTAGTCTGAAATTTGGAACAATCAGTTTAGCCTCATTCCTAGTATTAATATTATGAACATTACTCTTCCTAATAAAACTATCAGAGTATTCTTTAACGTACATAATATTATCTAAAATATATTGTGATGCTACAGTTAATATATCAATTTCTTTAAAGAGATCTCTAAGGGAATCCCTTGGTCTGAGGTTGTAAATGGCGCGTACTGCTCTTTTCTGTAATATAAAAATCGACTCAATATCAGCAGCTGAGCCCTACAACAACAGACCATAAGACATTTTAAGACAATTTAATATGCAACTGAAATACACGTACAATGTTTAGATTCAGTTAATTATTTTGTTTATATATTTGCGTCGTTGGAGTGAAGAACCTGTAGCGGAATTTATAAATGTAACTGTAATTGAAGTCAATAAAATTTCATAATGTTGTTGTTGAAACGAAACCGTTCGATCACAGAGTCTTGAAACAACAGAAACGCGTTGCAACATTGCACAGTTAATTGGAATACTTCCGGAACATTCCAGATGGGCGTGCTCCACAGTTGCCGGATGAGGTCCGCGCAGACTTCCTCAAACACTCTACAGTGAGGTTATTAAAAAACTTACTGCATTTAAACGTGTGTTTTAAAAAAGTCATTAACATTATCCCGTATGAGTTCAGGTACAATCGTAGAGGAAACTTCGTGTCGCTTTCTTTGTTCGTTGGCTTCTGTATTATGCTCTGCAGGAATCAATAAATGATAAACGTACAAAATAAATGATGCTTGTCGACTTGGGTAAATAAATATCGAGCAGTGCGAGGGTGCTGGTGAAAAAAAAAATTATTGCTATATTATAATGATTAATAATAATTATAAGGGTTAAGCTTTATCAAAGGAGTTTTGAGATATCGAAAGATTAAAAACTGTGCCTTGTGAATGTGTTTTGTTATGTAGATATTTATTTTGGATAATATTCATCACAATTAATATAATAATTTAAATAACCGTTACTATTCGTCCTAAAATAAATTTGATGTTCTTACTATATCTGAAACTAGTCTGGCCGTGACGTCATCAGCGTCCCCACAAGCACTAATTATTAGTACACGTGCCCTATAGTGGACAAACAATAATTTCTAACGTTAGCGCACAGTGTACACGACTGTACCTGCATGCGTTACCGTTATTGTTTTGCGTTTAACTGTATATGAGCATTTTTGCGAATCCCTCACAACAGTACAACCGAACGTGATGCTGTTCTCCATGATTGTAAAATCATTTTAATATTATATAATTTTGATGTTCCCGTCATCTAGTCGGTAGTGACCCTGTCTGCCGCGCGAGGAGTCCCGGCTTCGATTCCCTGCTGGGGTAGACGTTTTATTAAGACAAATGTTCGATATCGGGCCGTATGTATTTATGATATCATATTTGTGTATGTCATAACACAAACACACAACACATGAAATCCTGATGCGGGGGTGTCAGTGTGTAAACGTTTAATATTGTTTTATTATTATTGGTGTAGGTTGAAAAGAACTGTTTTTAAATAAATTTTTACGTGACGGTAACTTATCATCCCTACTGACGTCTTCCATGTCACACAGAAGTGTCACATACGCGTTGACGGTGAACGAAAGCATTTGACTCGCTTATTAATCGATATTAAATAAGATAGATAGCAATTTTAAAACAAAAATGTACTAAAATAGATCGTATTTGGTACAGTTATTGTATTTAGCCAAAGTTCCAAGTTCGGTCTTCAGCGAGAGAAAACGTTACATTTGAAATGGTCACGGCTCTTGGTTGCGAGTGTCTAGATGACGCACGATTCAGGTGTTCATAGTGCGTAAATGGGTAGAATATTTTCTAGCAGAATAAACAGTGAAGTGTAAATAATACTTTTACTATTAATAAAAATATAATGGGGTCGACTCTGTACATTTACATCTTTGTCATCTACATTTTTGTCAGTTTTAAAGTAAGTAGATTTGCTATCAATGTAGAGAAAGAACAAACGTATATTGTTTGGAATTGTTGTCCGTCCGTCTTCTCTGTCTGTACATATAAAACGCTAAATCTACCATCTAATAAAAACACTGAACAGATTTAGATCGTGCTTGGCATATTCGGATGTTATATTATGGGTATAATCTAGGATATTTTTATCCCGGAACATAGGTCCGTTCCCCCCGAATTTTCTAAACCGAAATTCACAATAAGAATACAATTCAGATGTATGTACAAAGGGTATACTCGTACAATAAGGTTTTTGAGCCCTTAGACCTTGTGACCTTTCAATTCTTAAATTGTTTTTTAGGGGCTGCACTCCGGTAAGATAACAATATAAAGACATACTAGGTCCGGCAGATATCATTTTGCAATCATTGTAATGATAGGCATCAAGCATATTTTTAACAATAAATAACAATTAAATAACAACTGACGGTGAAAAAAATCATTACTGTAAGATAAATATTTTGCGTTATAATAAAATGCCGGATTGGACGTGAAATTATCGTGTAAATGGACATAAAAATTAAAAAAAAAAATGTTATTTATCAATTATTCATTAATTTCTAATTGGTCATGTAGCTCTGCAAATTCAAATTTAAAATCACTTTATAGTTTTGGTATACTTTAAAAAAAACTTATGAATTTCATTTTTGCTTCTACTACCGTTTCAAACAGGTGCGTTTACATCGAGGTGAAGAAGCGGCGAGAGCTCGTCAGCGTAACTTTTTAATCAACATGATTATTGTGTAGAGGATAAAGTAATTTACAGTTTTAGGGCGTCCTAGACATTTATAATTCAATATTACAAGTTCGGTACAATCTCGATGGTAGATACTAACGAGTACCCGAATGGTATAATACGCGTCACAGGTCTGACTAGTTACCACCCTAAAGTCAACTAACTGGACAATATTTTAAAGTTATTTTGTTTCAAGTGTTTCAATTAGAATAAACGTAAAACAAACGCGTCCATGGCCGTTTATCAACAGGCTTGCTAGTCGGCCGGCTATTGACACATAACAAGACCAGCATGTCATTCGCCCGTACTCCCTAATGAAGTGCAGGCCATTTGTCGGTCTGTCCGTTCGCGTCCGTCTGAATCAGTTCGCGAACAATTTCATTACGGCTTTTAACGTTCGCTTTGCGCTTTAGTTCTTTTTACATATTTTCTAAATTATTTTCAATTGCTTTGTATTGTGCACGCGCTTTGACCGTAGCCTCATACAAACGACACGTAAATCGCATTGAATTTGACACGAATGTATTCTAAATGGTATTCTTAAAGTCGATGCAATGGACGATCGACCAGTGAGTCCAATTTGGAGCAACTTCGATCGAGACCGCGAGACTTCCCGTTTGATTTTGACAAAGTTTACGTTGATAACGCGTGCTAAAGTTATATTTTATTGAAATTAGAGTATTAGTAAAAATAACAGGTGTAATATTATACCTATTATTAGAGAAAGAAACAGTATAAACAGGAGTCAAGAGAATATTTTTCATATATTATTAACTTCTTGCTTAAATAGTAAAGTGCTATTGCACTACATTGTTCTTGACTTTATGAGGCTGTCACGTACATATAAAACCTTACCATCATGTAAGAGAGAGAACCATAAAGAAACTGATACATAGCTTAGCGACCGTCGGCCGTTGTACATACAACAATTATGCAACACGACCAAGGAAGTGTAGCTAGGTTTCACACGTGGATGAAGCAAATAACTTCTCAAAAAAGGTTTTAGAAACAAAGCAAGATTCAATATATCGTCACTTTATAATTACACACGACAAACAACAATAAAATCCAGATGATTATATATAAAATGTTAAAAAATATGGCGCCGAGTGCACCGCCGATGTCATTCTTCTTTTCCGATGAATGGTCAAAGCATCGTCTATCAAAAACCGTACAGAGAATCAGAAAATAGCCACAGACTAAAAACGATGTAACTAGGTGCGTTATAATTAATATTATGTATATATTTAACAATTTATGGCTTTTGTTACAACAGGCGCTTAGAAGGATTAAGTTTGATATTAGAAGAAACCACATGAGGCCGACTAAGAACCAGAGGAATACGGCTAAATTTCTTTCTTTTCGGAGGAGTGTAGTATATTCAACGTTTTCTGAAAATATATACGCGTTATCAATATCATAAAGTTTCCTCAAATCTGTTGGATTGAAGAGATTTTTAACAAATAAGGAGTAAGGGGCGACTTTTATTTTTGTCTATCAACTTCTGTTTGTGGCGCGTTTCCCTGATTACTCAACGGGACAATGTCATCAGGCTTTCGTAGGTCGCTGTATCCCAGCTTCTATATATGTATGTATCAGTGTTATGAAGTCCACTGCTGGACAGTGACTCTTTTGCTATAGTCGTTTACATCAAGCATGAGAAAATTTAATGTTTTAGTTGTAATGTTATATGTAATGTAATTGTAATATTGGAGAACCAGCTAAATGAGGATTTTTGTTTTTTTTTCAGATACAGCGCTTGTCACGCTCTTATTACTGCGTATGTGCGTGGGCGGCAGTGGCTTCTTAGTCTATCTCGTTTTGTTTTTTGCCACCCATATAACGCAGGAACCTCAAGTAATGCAGAACTTCTTCCAATGAAGAATTTATTATTATGTAAAGAGCTACTAAACGAGCAGACGAGCCACCTGATGGTAAGGTGTTACCGTCGCCCATGGACATAAATAGCACAGTCAGTACCCAGCCGGAACACGACGAGTCGTTTGGCGACTGACTCATGGATGAAGATGGCAGCCAACCAAGCAGATTTTTCGGAAATATAATAATACCAATAATTAGTTAATAATAGTATTGATAATATCATCCTACGCGAAATCCTACCACTAAGAAGGCTTGCTTCTGTCGCCTGTTACGACACCTTGTTCCGTCAGCATGGGATTGGGGGAGTATTCCAGGCCGCCCCGATACGGCCAAATAATCTTTTTTGAATAATTCCTTGATAACAAAAGAGCAACTTTTTTTTATATACCTGTAAAAACCAGTAAGGTTTGAATCGGACCAAAAACAAATCCTATAATTATGCAGGATATAGATAACAAAAAACACGCTATCCTCCAAGTCCAGAAATCACAGAAATGTAACAGGCACATGATTTGTTGGTGAAATCCTCGATGTTTCTCTAGTATTTATCATTTCAATCTTAAATTTTACACACTGTGATTGTACAACTCGAAAATCAACCGTTCACTTTGACAGTTGGTAGTATTCTATCATTTTTTTTAATTGACGGTTTTGGATGTAATTATTTTAGCCTCGTTAAAATATTGAACAAGATATTTATTGTCGAACTTGATTGCCTATTTCTCAACTGTAACTATTGCCAGTACTCGGTACAGAGAACTCACAGAAGTCATCAGTAGCACGGGGTAGGTACTCACACAGATGGCTCACCATCATGTGCCAGTCTGCTTGTCGGTTATTGGCAATGATATGTATATGCATGCAATACATTTTATATGCTTCTTATAATCTAGTTCACTGTTCAATTAAGTCACAGATTTACCACGTATAAAATGTAGCGGTAAAAATATTAATATGTACCTTATTATTTTAAGAAAGTTGCCTTTGCAATGAACAAACTAACTTTCTATTTGTCAAAGTTTATTTTGACAAGTTCCACAGATGCAAACGTTACAATCGTCCTCGGAATATATAAACTATGGTAAAAAAGTCACTTAAAGGATGGACATTTTTGTAATTTTTTTTATCATTTTATGAATTGTTTGTTTAACTTTAGTTACTAAACAGTCCCACCACCACAAATTCACTTCAACGGTTTCCTCGCTCAATCTCTTCCCTTTGTTAATCTATAAGCGGATGTTTCGACTGAAGGTACGGTATCGATGACGCGACAAAATGAAAACGTCACACGCACTCCCTGGAAGGGATCCAAGTTTGGGAGCGCGGCGAACGGGCAAGGCATGTTTTGGAGGATATTTTTCTGTTGACTGGAGCAAAGTGGCGCTTATCTGATGCAATTGAGGTTTCTTACTTTATAGGAACGTCTATAATATTGCTATTGTAACCAGCTGTCTGTATATCTCTATATATGTCTGTATATATCAAGTGTCAGACTATCCGAGATATAAACTACAGGAAGGAAGACAGGAACTACATGAAATTTCCTGCGTGTCGAAGTTATTGCTGACGTATTTAATAAAAACCTGAGTGATTAATCTTTGAAATTTTTTTCGCTATTGCCGCAAATTTTGGCACACAAACAACTTCACGCGAATATGGCGTAATAACTGAATTAATATTTACTAATAATATGCAGTGTACGCTCAGGCTAGCGACTCTTAATAAATAATAGTATGTTATAAGCTAACACGCTTTCATTGCATGACACTATTTTTGACAAGTCAAAATTTTAAATGGAACGGACAGTGGCTTTTATTTTCCAAACATAACGGTTTATATATTAGAATTATGTATTAAAAAAATTATTTACACATATTTCAAACAATTCTTTCCTTGTTTTATTCCCAGTAAACTAGTTTTGTACCACTACTAACTAATCATTGAATTTTACAAAAATTACCTACTCTTGTTGATAAACTGTTCATAAACATTTATTGCAATGGCCGCCATCTTGGATAAATGACGCGGGATTTTAATTTTCTTAAATTATTCAATATTTTGTCCATTATGACATAACATAAAGTAATTAAGGATGAACAAATTTACGATTTCTTTTTGTCTTTGGAATTAAAAACGGAGCAATGTAGCTATGAAAACGCATTTTTTTAAACACATTTGTTTATGAATATCGACATAATTAGATCAATTAAGGATCATGACACGAACGACTCGAGTAGCCTTCAATCACTTTTATTAGTTGTTCAGCAGAGTGATGCACTCACACAGAAGATATTGGTGCGGACTAAAATATTGATGAAGCCACAATACCCTCTATACTGAGTCTATTTTATTTAGAAGATATTCAATTTGTATTTACTTAAAAAATTAAAACATGTTTTCAAAAGATATTAAATAAGTATGTTACAAAATGTCTCACTATAATCTTTGTGTTCTCGTGTGCACCACACGACGACGCGGAAGCTAAGGAAAAAGACAGAGAGATGATATTAATATAATGCATTGTGCCTTTTTCAAGCATGCATACATATACAGTTAATTTTATACTCCGTTCATGTCTTACATTTTACTAATGGTTTTTTATATCGTGATTCGGATGCAGTGACGGAGAGTTCGTTTGTCCCAAATAAACTCCAAATTGGATATTTCCCGACGCGAAGCGAGGAGGGGTTGCTAGTTTTGCAATGTAATAAAGTTTGAATAAACAAAATTCAATGCAGACGATGTGGATACAGCTATCCGTACATAAAAGTCTCTGGTCAGTGAATAAATAAAAACCCCTCGGCTGCAATTGCCTATGGACGGACGGACAGGCAACTTTATTGCTGTCCCGGACCGGTTTGAACCGGTGTAAACCGAATTTTCACCTCAGCTAAAAAATCTTGCGTTATGTACACATTTTGCGACCAAATAGTCGTCGAATAGCAATAGGTTCCAGCTCAGAATTTTGAAATTTATTATCTCACAAATGCAAGAAGCCTTCCTAATATTCGCAGTTGATATTAGATATCAATTATCACCTGCTTTGTTTATTGAGCGTTAATAGCTGTCCTTTTGAGTTAATTGAGCGTCAAGAGATAAACGAACGCTATGATTTCGTCCCGTCCATTTATCCGTCTGCCCCCCTATGTGTCATTAATGTCCATCAATGCTCATAATCAGTAAAACCACATTGAATTATTTATAGTAGTTATTAGAATTTTACCGAATTTAGAGAATTTCGATAGTCACTATAGACTTTCGATATCGATAACAAATAACGGTGTCAAGAAATTGATCTACCTATCGATCTTTAGATAAACTTAATTACAACCACAAAATAAATTAAGGGAAATCAGGCAAAAGATGTTCCAGTGGGAACGGGCGTAGGCTTAGCGTGTATTTGCGAATTGTAGAAACGGAAAGAGAAGTAAAGGGACAATCTGTCACAGTTTATTAATCTGTGTAATATTTTTAGTATCATGGCGTATCTATAGTACGCTTTCTTCCGCCAAAATTGTTAAACTAACAACATGTATCTCGGTGTAATAAATAAATTACAATCCAAAATGAACTCAACTCTAACAGTACATGTTATTTCTAGTTTCATCTTTCTTTAACTGCATGCTCACAGTTGGCTTTCTTTATTTTTTCTTCTATATCTGTGAGTAGTGATTAATCTATGTTCTATAAGCTGTGTTAATAGCGTGATAGAATACTTAAAAATTGAATTCATACACAAGTATAGTTTGGCTATGACTCCAGGCTCAATGAATCCATTTTCACAAGATTGAAATACAAGTGTTCGTGTTTTTACCCCAAGCCTACACTGATTTTCAGTATCAACAATGAACAAACAGAGACGTTAAAGCCGCAATTCACGTCAGTAATAAGTGACAGGTAGTTTAAATTAAATCAATCGAAGTTAGTTAAGTTGACGCGACTCGCCGCTGCCATTGTTTGCGCTTACAGGTATATCGTTGGCTGCTTGTTCGACGTAAGCTGTGGCTTTGGGACCATTTTGTATCGATTCAATAAAGAAAAATTAACGATATGTTGTCTATGGGGCTCGGTGTCGGGTTCTACAATTAAATCGTAAAGTTGATACGTGATTTATCGTTTTCTAAAGCTTGTTGATAAAGGATATTATATTATAATTATTGTATATACATAATTGATGGTAAAAGAATTTTTCATATAAGTGCCGTGGTTCCACATATTATTTTCTATCGAGTATACTTTCTTTCTTTGCAATATTACTATAAATGACGATTACTCCTGGAAATAGCTGCGCTGAAACCGGTTTGCGCAGCATCGGAAAAAATGTTTTCTTAATTATTACATATTCATTTAAATAATGTTCTGAAGAGTTTCGTTATTTTACCAAACAGTACTAGTAAAAAGCATGCGTTAGTATTGACGAAATCATTCAATTATTATATGTTGTCAGCTCTATAGCTACCGAAGTCATCTGAGTGTTGAAAACTCAATTTCCACGGCATTGTGTCTGTTTCCATTGTAAGGACGCCGACGGCGCTCCACGCTCCGCCGCGACGCTACATCCGGTGGATACGTTTGTTTTATCACCGACGTGGGTGTGACGGCGAGGTGTGCATTTACCCTACGTGCTGTGATCGAAGGAACCCATATGTTATTAAAATAAGGAGGCGGAGGTATATTTACTAGCTCGTGTATGTATTTCACGCCCTTAGGAGTTGAGTTTCTAAAAATTCCCTTTTTCAGTGATACCGCCTTTGGAGACATAAATCAAACCCTATAACATTAAGAAGTGCGTAAATATTAAAATCAAAATATTAAGATATCAAATACTAAAAAATGAAATAAAGTGAGCAGGCGAGTGTTTTTATCTTTTGAATGTTACAAGTTTCATAAAATTTATTTGAAATTTGCATAAAAGGCACGTCGAATGCGACAATGTGAATAGTCGAGATTATCCCTCGCAACGTGCCACCAACACGCTTTCTCGATTTAAACTCGATGCATAGTCGTATAGTCGTCACACATGGGCGTTCTGAGTGATCACACGTTAACGGTTTTCACTATACAGTCGATTAATGGAGATATCTACGTCTAAAGAGGACGAGAACCCCTCCTTTCAATTCTTTCCACTCCTAAAATACTAATTACGTTTGGTAAAGAGCGTCAAGGGTGAAATTATGGAGGTCCTTTCTATTAACAGTCAATTCTTTCCACTCCTAAAACACTAATTACGTTTGGTAAAGAGCGTTAAGGATGAAATTATGGAGGTCCTTTCTATTAACAGTCAATTCTTTCCACTCCTAAAACACTAATTACGTTTGGTAAAGAGCGTCAAGGGTGAAATTATGGAGGTCCTTTCTATTAGCAGACAATTCTTTCCACTCCTAAAACACTAATTACGTTTGGTAAAGAGCGTCAAGGGTGAAATTATGGAGGTCCTTTCTATTAACAGTCAATTCTTTCCACTCCTAAAACACTAATTACGTTTGCTAAAGAGCGTCAAGGGTGAAATTATGGAGGTCCTTTCTATAAACAGTCAATTTTTTCCACTCCTAAAACACTAATTACGTTTGGTAAAGAGCGTTAAGGGTGAAATTATGAAGGTCCTTTCTATTAACAGTCAATTCTTTCCAATCCTAAAACACTAATTACGTTTGGTAAAGAGCGTCAAGGGTGAAATTATGGAGGTCCTTTCTATTAACAGTCAATTTTTTCCACTCCTAAAACACTAATTACGTTTGGTAAAGAGCGTCAAGGGTGAAATTATGGAGGTCCTTTCTATTAACAGTCAATTCTTTTCACTCCTAAAACACTAATTACGTTTGGTAAAGAGCGTCAAGGGTGAAATTATGGAGGTCCTTTCTATTAGCAGTCAATACTTTCCACTCCTAAAACACTAATTACGTTTGGTAAAGAGCGTCAAGGGTAAAATTATGGAGGTCCTTTCTATTAACAGTCAATTCTTTCCACTCCTAAAACACTAATTACGTTTGGTAAAGAGCGTCAAGGGTGAAATTATGGAGGTCCTTTCTATTAGCAGTCAATTATTTCCACTCCTAAAACACTAATTACGTTTGGTAAAGAGCGTCAAGGGTGAAATTATGGAGGTCCTTTCTATTAACAGTCAATTCTTTCCACTCCTAAAACACTAATTACGTTTATTA
>PDGT01000020.1:807298-832294 GCA_003671415.1 Megathymus violae | reverse complement strand
ACTAGCATAAGTAAAGGACTCGAATGTGACCATTGAATCGAATTATAAACATCCCGCTTGTGCTTGCCGGCGTCGGTGTGCCCTTACTACGTATGATGTAGGAGTCTTGAACTCTCTTGAACTTGACTCTCCTCAAGTAAAAAAGATTATAAGCTAATATGTTCAACATCTAAGACTTCACCATCACTTACCATCAGGTGGGATTGTTGTCAAGCATTGTTGTATATTAATGACAAGGACGCCTGGAAATAATAGTGTCGAAACCAGCTCCGCGCAGGTTTAAACTTATGTAATTACCATGTGCTAAATTAATTTCAGATCTTCTTTATTTACCTTTGTATGACTTGTTTGAGATAATTTAACTTGCCATCGGCAATGGACATTCGTTACTCCAGGAGCATCAGCTCGATAATCAGTTCTGGACGATAATTAAAACATATTAAAAAGATTTCACAACTTTCTTTAAGTGTAGGATCATAGCTAGCCAAACATGTAAATAAGTTACCCACGGCACAAGTACCATCAGTGTTATACGTATAATAGACCAGCGACCTTCAAAAAAGAGATCTGATGCCGTTGCGTCTTTTCTTGATCAGTAGGAGGTATTAAAAACGGTATCAAAAACTGGAAGGTTGGCGTTGTCTTAAAGATGCCTTAAAGATTGATATCACTCCAGATCACTGCAGGTAAAACTTATAATAAAATTTTAAATATTCTAGTATTCAAAGTATATCTTTTTAAAGTGATCGTTAGTTACAAATCTGCTTGGATTATATTCGCGTTTGTTTGAGAGCCATTTGACAGATGACAGCAGTTTACGCGGGAAACTGTTTTACAAGATGGCGACGACGTGCCTTATCTAATTATCGATGTCTGGATGCATTGTTAGTACGGCAACGACATTCTACACATTTAATGGCATTACAAAAATAGCGGGATTATAGCAAATGAGTACATGGACTGTCTATTGGCATTTGATCTCCATCACCTAATGGTACAGATGTTGCCTTAGAGATATTGCTAATGCATTGCCTACCAAGATGAATGCGATGAACCTTGCTCTTAGTTTTAAATTATACTATTATCATACAATGTGCATCAACTGAAATAAACTTTGTTTCTAGTTTCAGTTAAAAAATTGTTTAATTGATAACATGTAAATTTCACAAAACGCCAGATAAAAATAACTAACAATCATTCCTGTACTAAAGCTTACGTACAGCATCATAAGGAACATGTTCGCCGAAGCGAAACCAGGTTAGCGAATTAAAATTCAGTTCAATATTTAAACAGTTATTTATCGTCGCGTCCTGAGCAATGGACACGGTATTTTTTTAAACCAGACATACATTTTATATGAGAATCGATTTCAATTATCTTTCGTATTAGTTCGACACACCTTACCTCGACCTGGTTTTTAAAATAAAGAAAATAATGTAATGTACTTTACACACGGATAATTATGCAAATCGATACATAAATCGTGGAGTTCAGGGCATGAAAAAAAAAATACAAACGACTTGAGAACCTCTTCCTTTTTTGAAGTCGGTAAAAATCTACAGAAAAACGAAAATCGACTAACGAATAGGGGAGAAAAAAACGAATTTTCTCTTTACGTATTATTATGTACATTGACTTATTACTGGTAGGCACTTTAGCCACATTTACGCAAATATACGCACCCCGACGGACAGCAAACGAGGCTACAGACATATGTATCTATTATTGAAACTCTCTGAACTTTACCATTCAATTATCCTGACGGTAAAGATTGATGTTAGTGAGCCACTTAATTGTGGGTAATTCGTTTCATCGGTCAAGTTGAATGTATGGTCTTTACCTGGCTGGTAAGCAACATACTCCATTTAAAAGCGACAATGAAATATTCCTAACGCGTATATGTCGCTGCAGTCGGGGAGCCAATTCGTGAGTCAGTCGTGACTTTGATGTCACAGAATAAATAAGTTGTTTCGTCTACTCCTGTGTTGCCTGTTGTAAAAACAGGTCCATAAAGGATTGTAATGTATCGTAAAATGTTTGTGATTGTCAATTTATTGTCTGTTAATTGATAATAACGGAATAATTTCTCTACATAGTCGCTCTGTAGGCGTAGATCTTTAAACTACGCAACGGATTTTGATGCGGTTTTCGCTATCATTCAGATAATTTCTTCCAGATGTTTTATAGTTACAATACATATTGTACATGTTATATTTACAAAGAATATAAAACTGTCAATAAACGTAAAAATATTGAAGTTTGGATGCTTTCATTGAAAGCGCTGAATAAACTTTACGAGATATGTCATAGTTATACTACGGAATTGTGTATTTGAAAAATATCTACATAAAAGTCCGCGATGGCATAAATGTATAACCTATGGATAATCCACAGTGACTGTTTCTATGCGATCGATATTTATTTTTTTCATTTATATTTTCGGAGTTATTTGGATCAGTATAATATTAATCTTTATTTAATTAAAGCTTGGTTAAGTTGAGCGTTTAATGTAGATAAAGATTGATTTTTGCAGCAACTCATTATCATTAATATTTTATAAAATATGACAGATTTAAAATGACCAATAATCATTATTCGTTACATTGATACCACATTAGTACATATAGTGAATAAAATAAAGGTTCATGCATTGATACCCCTGCACTGAGATTCACCAAATGCCGATGGCGTGGTCCACAGATATGACAGACATATTAAACAGACGAGAGTGAATAGCCTTTTATGAGTTAATGCGTTGAACATCTTAGATTTCACCACTTACCATCAGGTGGGATTTGTTGTCAAGCATTGATTTGTTTTATGTGAAAAAACCATATGAGTCGAGTACGAATATTATCAGTCTTATAAAGGTTTCATCCAGCCGAGAATCCAGTCCAGGATCCTCGCTCGGCAGCCGGGGTCACCGCTGGCCGGACTACGGGGTCGTCACAATCTTCTTCAGATGTTCTTGTTAAGCTTGAGTCTGTCAATACGCGTATTAATTGTTAGGACGCAGACTGAAACAATAAATTTCGCACACACAGACAATTTTATTACACTTTTATCAGTGTGTTTAACAATTTTAACTGTTACTTGATAACTAATTTGCTTTCCAAATCTCATTTCCCGCCATTATTAAATTAAAAAATCAAAGTGTCATTTTTTACTTTTTAATTTCAATTACCATAGAATTGACTGAAGCTCTTTTATCCTTACCTGACACATATTAATTCAAGCTTATGTAGCAGATATAAAAATCATAAATAACTGGGCTACAGTACCCCTTAAGGGATCTTCATATAGTTACCAACCGTTGTCTTGACAAACATATTGTATGAGCATGACCTTCAACATTCAGTTCATATTCGTCTATATATATCGATCATAAATTTCAGTTATTAACAGACGCATTATGGATTATATTATATCTAAATGTAAATACGACTATTTGTTAATCGTGAAGTCCAGGGTTCGATTCCCGGAACAAACGTTTATGGAACAGAAAATAATGTTTTGTCTCGGATATTGACTATTTATTACGATGAAGGCGTCTGTTATCACCTAAAAATTAAAGATAAATATCGTACATCAAACTCGAGAAAAAAAATAAAAAACCAAATTATTTTCCTTTTTTTTGTACTTACGTCACTTTTCTATATTTTGGTCATTATTTCTTTTTAACATCCAAAGTGTAGTTCACAATCCTGGACCCCAACACGAAACACAAAAGCAACAAGTACGCATTAAGTATAAGCGATTTGTTCGCATTTATGTCTGTTTATCTCGACACAAACTGTTAGATTTGTATGGATATTCTTTTTGACGTTATTTATCTCACACACCATTCTTACTTCTTATGTTACGTACAAATACCTAGTTTTATCTGCTTGCTAGAAAACCGTTTTCAAATATATTATTTCTTGTATTTGTCAGTAGATAACGTAGTTATGCTTAGAAAAAAATTGTGAGGTCCAAAAATCGAGTTATTACATTTTTCGTAAAGACGGCAGCATATTATTATATCATCATTACAACCTATCGTGTCCCACTGCTGGGTTTAGGTCTCCTCTCATAGTAAGATGGGTTGGGTTGGATGGACCAAAGTCCGCCACACTGGTCGAGCGCGGGTTGACAGACATCACACACTTTTAAGAACATTATGGAAAACTCTCGGATGTGCAGGTTTCCTCACGATGTTTTGTTTCACTAAAGCGAGCAGTTAATTAATTTGCAATACGCGCATAATTGAAAAAATTACAAGTGCATTTAGGATTTGAACTCGAGTCTCCCGCGCTGGAGATCAGACCACCAGGATGAAATACTTATTATATATTTATTATAACTTTATTTCTACTCTGTATATTAACAAAACTTTTTTCATTACTCTACGATCATAAATCCAGTTCCTGGTGTAACAAGTAACTTAGACATTTGACGTACAAGAAAAATTATAAATATACCAAATGATTCATAATTTATATATATATATGTCTTGCTACATATGGAATACGTTCCATACTTAATATTAAAAGCGATGGATCACAAAGTTAATGCATTGTATTCAAACTAAAACATTTCTCTACATAATAATAATAACAAAGCTTACACATACAGGCACATTAATCATAAGTTGCGGATGGCATGGACAAATGATACATTAGAAACTATCAAAAACGCGAAAAAACATTTATTGTCACATAAATGTACTGTAATGTCACTACTGGGAGACAACCTTGAGACCCGTCGATCAGCAGGCAGGGTCACCACCAACCGTGCAACAAGGTAGTCATAACAAACAAAAATAATAATAATAAAAATAATCATAGATAAGTTATTCAATGAAAAAGTTAAATAAATTTATGGTCGTATCCATTTGAATCTAGCGACCTCAGGCGGGGTGTTCTTAGGCAAATCTGTATAAAATTCCAATTATTTATTTCGTCCGTCTGTTGCGCTCGATATTTCCCCGGGTAGTTCATTTGCATTCCGCATCGGAGTCTAACACCCCAGAAAATATTATGCTTTGTGTCTTGCACTTTATATAAATAAAAAAAAATTGACGCAGAAGCGCTTCTAGTCACTTGCGTTGGCCGTAAGCGATAAAACTGTGCAATATTTTAAACAGTAGCTGTCACATTCAGAGGGGTCGAGCCATAGACTATGCTGGCCACATGCGGATGATAAACTTTATACACCTTTAAGAGTTAGAATAGGACACAACAAAAGCTAACACGATCACTTTCAACCACCGCGAAGCATGAAGCTTAGCAAGGATAGTCGGGATGAATTTATATGAATATGGACCTTCGAGCCGATTACCTAAATGAGGATGATGAAATACAGTACACTATGATGATGATGAAATACGTTCGTACCAGCTAAATAAATATGATGACATTCCAACTCTATAATACATAAAATACATTACAGGTGATAAACAAGCACATGCAACATGTGATGGTAAGCGATCATTGCCCCCAAAAGGCTACACATAAGGAAACAAGGAGCACTTTTTTACCAGCTCTCAAATACAGCAACCAAAATATGTAAAAAATTTGATGTTTCAAGAAGAAAGGTGGTAGTTCCAGGCGGGTAAGGGATCCTATCATCGCACACTAACTTTCATTATTTTCGGCATAGCGAAGGGGTGAATTATAATCAGGGGATTGGGCTCAAGAACGGATGAAGGCCCTTAGAGGCTGTAGAAGGAAATGGCAGATAGCCAGGTATGAAATGACCATCATATGAGAGTAATCGACTACATCGAACTCTTCAGTTGTTCAGTAGAGTGCGAAATGGAGAATTTCGCTTGAACCCAAGCATTAGTAAAACGTATTATGCTTCACATGCCGATACCAAGAAAAAAATATGCTGCAAGACGAATTTTATATCCTCCCAAAGCAACTGATGTAGTGTTAAGCTCATTTGTATTCGCAGTAAAGCCACGGGTTTAAAGTTTAACCGTCTGTAACATTTAACAGTTATCGTAAAACTGTTACTATTTTAATTTCGCCGGCGAATTCTTTTTTGCATATTAATGTTTTTGTCCGGGGACGAGATTCAAGAATCGGTCTTTAGCGTGAATTTGGGTGGCTTTGTTAGTTAAACAAAACCTTTTATGGCGTTAATTGTTTGCTGACTTGAAATATCTGCCCTCAGCCTATGCCATGGAACGTTGGTTTCCAGCGCAATCCCTTTATTGTTACGCAGTCCAATATTTGTCATACAATTGCCTGCCTCGCTCAGGCATGGATCCCGGAACCTCTCGCTGGACAGGTAGGGTCTTTACGAATACCTAGAGGTCGTCAATTAGTGGTTGCTGTTATATTTATTGATAATTCCTCTAAGTGTTGAGACTATTAGTCTAAGCCCCTAAACACACTTCAATATCTATACTAATATTATAAAGAGAAGAGTGCGAATTTTGTGAATTTGTGTGTGTAGAAGGTAATCGGAATCACGGCAGCTATTTGAAAAAATATTTTGCCATTTGAAAAGTGCATTATTCGGGATGAAAATAGCCGTATTATATTATTTTATTCCGAACGAATTCGTGGCGAGGCGCTAGTGTACTATAATTTGCCGTTTTCATCAACAAAAACTTAAAAGTCTTTCAGAGTCGAGTTTCTTTTTACGTTTTTCTTTTATGTTAATGGTCGACAAACGGGCAGGCGAGCCGCTTCTTGGTAAGCGGTCACTGTCACATGGACATCAGCAAGAGCTAAAGTGTCACTGATGCGTTGTCGACTAGGAAATGAAAGGAAGGGAAGGATGAAAGCGTTGGCTTTCGAGCCCCCAGCCGGAACACGACGAGGCGTTTGGCAGCTGACTCGAGCAGGAGGGCGGTAACTAGCCAGGCGCGCTTCACGGAAAGATAATAATATCGGAAATAATATTAATGACTTAATAATAATACTGATAATATAGTCCTTACGCGAAGCCCTACCACCAAGCAGGCCGGCTTCTGTCGTCTCTTACGATACCCTGTTCTGCCAGCATGGGATTGGGGGAGGATTCTCGGGCGCCCCGATACGGCAAAACCCAATTTACATAATTAAAAATTAGTTTTAGGTATTTGTGAAGTAAATCATTTTAGGGTACGGCTTAATTATGACGGAACCCAGATTTGTGTAATTCGCCCCTAACCGATTTGTATTTCCGTTTTTAAAACGTTTGAGTGAATATTAATAGAAATTACTTTTGCATACGGCAGTTAATAGCTGGAACTGCTATTTTACTTTACGTATTCGCCTGTACCGCTTGTAACTCTGAACGCGGAGATTTTATTGCAATGCCTTAGTAAAATTAAAATATGTTATACGCATAAAAGTGTCCTAAGAAATTCTCAAGTGACAATAATAGTTCTGTAAGATATGTTATTTTGCTAAAAAACACGTGCGTTGTGACGAAGTACGTAAATGAATGATTTTGGATTGATTAAAAATAATAATAATTGGGAGAGTCTTTGAAGGCAGCTTTGAATACTTCATTGTTTGTTTGGTATCGGTTGTCAAAATTCTAAGCAAATTTATATAATGACGACCCCGTAGCCCAGTTGGTCCTGCATTGTTCCCCGAACCCCTGCCTGCCGAGCGAGGGATCCCAGGTTCGATTCCCGGCCGGGGCAGACATTTATGTGACGGATAAATGTTTGTTGTCGGGTCGCAAGGTGTTTGTAATGTCATATTTGTGTATTTCTATGCCACCAGCAACAGAGGACCCTAGTGCAGGGGTGTGAGTGTGTGAACGTGTATTTATTTATTTAAACAATCAGTCAAAGCTATATCAAGTTATCGACTGATATAAGGAAAGCAAGGATCGCACTGAAATACTACTCGCGTCTGGTTCCTCGCTTCAAGTTCGGGCTTGAAACTTTTCTATCTTTATGTAACTACATTTTATTGTAAATCCATAATGTATCTTAAGACAGCATAAATATGTTTTCATTATTTCTTTCTCTCATATCATTAACCAATTAAGAAGTTTTGCAGCTTTTTGGTTATCATAAAATGAATGCAGTATTTGATTTTAAAGTTGAGAATCTATTACATCTTGACTAAGAATCAGATCAGAGCAGGAAAGTGACTGACAATTTGCACTCAATATCATCTAAACGAATGTATGCTGTGCGGAGTGTTTCCTCATTGTGTTAGCCTTCACCTAAGCAACTGATTTCATTTAGATTACGCAGATAATGTGAAAAATTAGAAATACGTGCAGGATTTGAACTCGCGTCTCCCGTGCTGAAGACAGACGTTCAAACTACTAGGTCACCATTGCTTTAACGTTATGTACCTTTCTAGTTTCAAGTTTTAATAACATATTTTCAGTATTGTATATTGTCATATAAAAAATTACCAAAATCTTCCGTTGATTTTCATTTCAATTCCTTCTTCTCTTAATTCTAATTTAATTAATACATATTGTAAAACATTGGCAATCCAAAATCACATATTATTTGCAATAACGGCATTGGTCTTGCACGAATCCCGCAGACGAAGGGGGACTGTGGGTGTAACTGTCTATTTGTTAGTGAAGGCCTGAGCGTAACAGTGGGACTTTATGAGCTCATTTATACCAACCATAATTTAAGATAAACGTATTGTGTGGCAAATGCTTAACAATCAAATATGTCGTTTTTGTCTGGTCTTTAAGACTAACGAAAAGCAGACGGACCACCTGATGTCTATTAGTATACGTCGCCGCTGAACATGTGCAACTCCAGAAGACAATAAATCGCCAGCACTGAGAAGAGATTTTTTTACGCCTCTCTTGAAGATCTCCGACGGCAACTCATTCTACAGCATACGCATCAGCGGTGGAAAAGATAGCGAAAATCGAACTGTTTAGGATCGCCACGAATCTAGTTGATGTGGGCGGAACTTCAGTAATCGGCGAGTAGTGTAATTATGTAAAGGTGACATTGATAATGATGCCTCAAAGCTGGTTTCGGCTATAGAGGTACTTCAGGAGTCATCATATATATATAATGGTCAAATCTCTGTGATCGCTCCCTGCGTCAGGCTCAGCTCCTGCAGTGGGTACGTACGAGCCCGACCTGGTAACTTAAGTAACTTACAGTAGTAGATGCAAAAATGACGTGCATAAATGTATTTACAGAAATCCTACATGATTAAACGATTTTGAATTTGAATGTAGGGGGAGAACCGCAGATGGATGAAGCTTGAGATCATCTCGTATCCGATCTAAGTCAGACCTACGCTCTTGCTCAAAGTGACCAACTATGATGAACAAGCCTGTCCACTCTACGTGGTCGTCTGCCAACTGCTTTTATTTCGTCGGGTCCATGTTAGTTTTTAAGTTGTCTTTGTAAGACGTTCTTACACCCAGGGTAATGGCCTTAGACGTACCGTAAGCCTGGGTACGCTTGCCATGCCACAAATCTAAGAAAAACATGCGCCTCGCATCACATCGATCAAAAACATCAATGATTGTAGCCGTAGCCAAAAAAAAAAAAAACAGATTAAAACCATTGTATTTCCTGTTATTTAACGGTCTTTTAAAATTATTATTTTAAGTAGCTGAAGACGAAGTTTAGTGCTATCAACAAAAAAAAAAATTGAAAACGTTCGTCACTTATTGATTACGGTCGAATCTGGATGGCTAGACGAATACCAGTACGTATAACTGTATACTTTGGTTTCAAAATATACCAGGACATGTATAAAAATCAAGTACTCAACAAAACCTAGACATTATATCTACCTAGCCACTAGATTTACTGTGAAAAACAACGCGCCTGCAGTCCATGGCATATTCATAAAACGACGTCCATATCGATTTTCGTCGCATCCACCCAATTGGACGGAAAAACACGCCTTCCGGAGCGACGGGGATCTACGAAGATCTATGAGCGTACAGGTGTGTTCAGTGTGCGTGATGCGTGATGCGTGATGCTGCGACTGATAGACAAATTAACATACAGACAGATAAACAGACACAATTAAATTGTCAGACTGCGGGAAGAGAGGAAAGACTGATAGATGATGGACATGATAACTGATGGACAGATGACTAACAAATAAACAGACACACAGAGAAATTGATAGATTGATAGACAGGGCAAAGAATAGACGAAAAGACGTTTGTATGGAAGACAACCATAGACGACGCACAATTTTTTTCGGTCTCTACACGCAATATATTTTGTTTTTCATAAATACAGAAGATATCAACAATACAATGCTTCATACAGTAAACTTGAGGGCGAAAGGCTTCATTAATTGTCCAAGACAACCTGTTGCATATGGTTGTCTCTGCAGACCATTGACGAGACTGTGCTCCGTGGTATCTATAGCTGGAGTTCGCTGGTGTCTACCACCCACCTACATAGTGGCAACTGTGTTTGTACCTGCATAGTGGCAAAGTTTGTACCCATGATTCGAGTAAGCGTGCAAATCAACTGTGTCAAACCATACATTGCATATTACGATTTCGTTATCGGAGAATGTCTCCTAACCAGTTACAATCCGACGTGCGCAGTCAATAGATTCATTTATAAAACTAGTGAAGGAGCATTACCTCTCAATATGATTGCCATAAGTTTTCTAGTATCTTCTTTATTTTAATACCACTGTATCCTTTTCTTAATCAATACTTAGACCCTATACCATTCAACTTTCGCAATCACGCAATCTACTGACGAAGTAAACAAATATAACTTTTTTTCATAATTGTGCACCCCTACCCAGTCTCATTACTCTATCTACTGTATCAGCTCAACAGTTTGTCTGGAACAGATCGCTAATTAAGCGATAAGGTTAGATTTTACAAATTTATTTTTGTTGTTGTTGTTGTGGTAACAACGTCATTATGATACGAGCAGGTGTCGGCAATGCGTTGCCGGCCCAAAGACAGCGGCGATTTCGTTCTTCGACTAGCTCTCTATATAGGTAGAGTAAATAAGAAAAAACGTGTACTTAATGATAAAATATATCACCAACTATGATTTTTATTAGTATTGGTTTGCATATATTTACAGTAATTATAGATAATTTTAATTCACTTTTATTTTTTCCTCTGTTAATTATAACTGTCATATTCGTAATGTCATATTGTTGTTTAAATATCATCAAATCGTCCGGTGAATCATCCTTATTAATGTTAAAATTAACCCTTTCGGTTGTGTTCTGTCTGCATTTCTCGCATTCATGTTCGAGCCCCGCCCAGTGCCGACTACGCCCACAATAGGCGTGTTCCCCATGCTGGATGGACTCCGTTCAAAAGTTACTGTAAACCACATAACATGTCAAAATTATCTAGTGTATACACAAACTCCTTTGTTTGTTTGCCAAGCGACGGCCATTTTAGTTTTTGCTCCACCTGCGTCTACCAACTTTATCCGCAAATGCATTTCTTATGGAAGTCATTTCGCTGCGCACCACATAAGTTGTGCAGCATCAGAACTACTGTGAAGCTCGTAGTGATGCAGCTAACAATCTGCTTGAAATGTAAGGTCAGCCGTCAACCTCTTCTGCGCATAATACAGTCCGCAGAACAACGGGAGCTATCGGAGGTCTTTGTATTAGAGGTCGTTGGGCTTCGTATCACCGATTTTAATCTTGATAGTAATTGAAATATTGGTAGTCTTTATCTGGTTAAGTGAAGGTAATTCTTCGCTTCATCCTTCATTGTCAAAATGGTTTGGCGTTACGTATGTTTATCGGAAGTTTTTATCATATCATCAGTTCCCCTATCGGTTATTTTCATCAAAGCGCCACAATTTTAATTCAAAGTTAAGATATCCGTCGAGGGTGATTTTGTGCAGTGTTTCTACCTTACGGCCGAGGAATTCAAAACAGTAATTCAATACACATGCTGTTTGACATCCGCAATACAAATCAGCAGAATTTTTTACTTCATGGTTTAGGTATGGCATTAGGTATGGTAAGGTATGCATCTTGATTACTCGATAGTAAAAAGTCATGTAAATCCAGCACAGGTTGAAACCTTTCGATGTTATATCCACAACACCTTCCCTCTCTCTGTCTGACATTCTGGAGTCTCTTGAATACTTTCAAACAGAGTTAAAGCTGCACTACCTTATTAGTTTCAAACAGAGGGAAAGCTACACTACTTCAGCAATTAATCACTCATTTTGGACTCTAGAAACAATGTAGAACCTTTACTCCTATGCACATGGTCTTAGAGTAAATAATTTTAATCGTAACATTTATAACCATCTTTATACAACCTATATAAATACAAAATACGTTTCTATTTACAAATTTCTTTATAATACTAGTCTAGATGTGTCTCTCAAATGGTAAAAGAATTACACTCTTTATAATATTGGTACAGATTTGAATTTTCCGTTTCTTTTGAATACCAGATGCAATAACACGATTTAATTTAACGAAGTTTCGATAACATCTGCTCAACTCGTAACATTTTACTCTGTGCATGAGACAGAAATAGAGTAATTTAACTTCCAACATAAAATTAAATTAAATTATTTACTGAGGATTTCTCGCTTGCGAGTTGAATACAATACGGCAAATTTATATCATGAAACCTAGCTGAAGATTTTGCTGAGGGGAGAAGGCTTGCAGTAATGTTTCTTCAGTGAGATTTTAAATGCGTATATTCCTTCTATTTGTTCCAAAGATAGTAGTATATTATAACAGTAATCATGGATGAAAAGAGTACGTGTTCGGTTTCTCGAAACTTCGATGACCGAGAGATGAAGTTAGCTGCGATTGGCGGGTCACGATTGGTTCTCGTCGATGTGAAATAGTTATGAGGACACAGATGAATAATAGACGGATATATTTAGTTATTTACTTTTATTGAGAAGCGCTCGTATTCATTGAATGAATTCACGCGTAATGATTTTTTTTCTTTAACTTGTTTTCAGTAACTTTTATTAACATGGACGATATCTATTTGTAATTTATTAACACAGAAGTAAGGAATATTAATTATACATATACCAATATAGCTTATATAACACCAGCTAAGACGAAAATGGTATACTTTAATAGTGAAAATAGTAACTCAACATATTAAAACTTTTTTTTTAAAGTGAACAGCCGACAAAATAGCAGGCTTGTCATCTGGGGGTAAGTGGTCACCATCGCCCACGGACATTAGTAACGCCAAAAATACTGGCTCTCAAGCCCTCAGCCGGAACACGATGACTGAATTAATGAAATAATATTTAGTCAAGGTCGCTTTCACAAACACTTTTCGAACGTCAAACTGCGTCATCGCTCCAACAAATCCGTAACGTGAGTGGTCCCGGAAGAACAAGAGGCAACTCCCGAGGAGTCGTTCGGCGGCTGACGCTAGCAGAAGGGTAGTAGCTAGCCCGGCAGGCTTCACGGAAAGATAATAATGCCAGTAATAATATTAATGACTTAATAACAATATTGATTGAATTCACTGTTGTTTCTAGAAGGAGGTGGTAGTTAACCAGATAGTTAAACAACCTACCACCACACCCCAGTCGCTTCCAGTGACATAATTAACATACACGGAGTTTATATAAAATTATTTCAATGGTCTCTAAAGATAAAAACACATGCGTCTTTCACAATCAAAAACTTAGCCAATAAATACAGCTGCACGAAACTTTTATGTTTTATGGAACTTTTATTTGTTTTTAAATTAATTCGTGTTGCTTATTCGTCTTTATTTAATGTCTTACAATATATATTTAAATAAGCAGTAGCGTAATGGCTTGTAGGTCGGTAGGTATATTAATTAAAATTTGCTTAGGTGACGGAAAACATTGTGAGGAAATCTATAACTTTCATTGTAATATTCGTAAAAACAATATGAAGTCTACAAATCCGCGTTTAGCTAGCTTCGCGGATTATTATCATAATATGCAGTTCGGTTTGATAGTTCAGTGAAAGATTTGGTAGGGCAAAATCCATCTCGACGAACTGGACGACGCATTCATTACACCATTGGAGATAGAGATATTCGTATGTAATACTTATTTATAAGATTATTTATAAGACTTGCAATATAAATGTGATCCTGGTTTTTTATTTCTACGTCTGTGATAAAGATAACCATATACGGGTGCCATGGTGAGATGGTCAGATGTTCGCGATCATCGCGAGATAAAAATCTGATTTATAAAAGATTTTATAAAACAACAATACATAATTCACTTGATTACTTTTAAGACAAGACTGCTGGGACATGAGTTTGTTGCCGCTTCTTCTTCCAAAACCACTCGCGGTAGAGATATGTTGAAGCTACGGCGTAGTTTGACTAACGAAAAGTATTCGTAAAACCAACATCGAATAAATTTTATATGATTTCATTTATCACGAAGTCATTTATTTACGCATAACGAATATAGCTTCATCGATTACCGAAACAATCAATAGTTGAATTTTTATAAATTCATATCAAATTCGTCAATCACACGCTAGGAATCAATTTGAAATATGTTTATAACGCTTCTGGTTATCTAAACAAGGAATTGTATAAATACATTGGTATTGCTGAATATTGAGCATAGTACATCAAGATGTGGGTTGGAATAAGCCTGTTTACTGTGGGGCTCGCCATCGCGCAAGCGGCTGCTGCTGCCGGGCTTCAGGATTCAGGTAATCAGGATTCAGGTAATTGCCCACAGAAGTACTTTAAAAAACGTTTACGCACTCACACCCCGGTCTAGGGTACCCTGTGTTGCGCGTGGAAAATGTAGTCTATGCACAAATATAACATCACCAACACCCATGACCCGAGAATAAACATTTATCTGTCATAAATGTCTGCCACGGGCGGGAATCGAGCCAGGGATCCCTCGCTCGGGGAGCAGGGTCACTACCAACTGGGCTATGGGGTCTTCAAATTAATTTATTTATCAAGTTTCAAGACATGCCCGAGATATTGTCAAAGTTCTCTACGTGCCCAATATTCTTTTTCATTAGAATGTCATAACTTACTGATATATAAATACTCATACACTGTCTTATACATTTTTGGAGATTTTTAAAGAATTACTTTTCTTTAATACATTACCTTTATGTATCTCTTAAGGTTTACCCAGTTTAAGCCATGTCAGCGCCTAAAAATACATTTTTGACGATTTTTTTGAACTTCAAAAGTGGAAAAAAAGTTAGGGAAAACAAGTAGTAGTTATGTCGTTGCTCGGGTCTTAATCTATCTCTATATCAAATTTTGTCACAATCGGTCCAGCCGGTTGTCTATTGACGTGACCGCCAACCGTGGGGTGGTCCGTCGGCTCGTTTGGATTAGAATGAGAATTGTACTAATAATATTTTGTGTAGATTCGAATGCAGAGGCTTTGCTGTCGATGTGCGGTTAAACAATTTTTTTTTTGGGATTTGTGTCTGTCTATCTGTCTGAACGCTTATAGCACTAATACCGTTGAAAACATTTGGATGATATTTGGCATTATAAATATGCCAAACTGTTTAACGTTACTGCTCCTAATATTAATTATATATTTTAATTTCAGCCAAAAGGTCACTTGTATACAGTCAGCCACCGGACCTGAGACGTAAATATTAAATTTAATATTATAAAATTTTTAAATCATCATCTTTTTCAAGTCTTTATCAAGTATGTAAATGCTCAATTTAGCAGTTACCCATCCATCTGATGCATTTCAAGTTACTTAACTGCTTCTATCACGGTAGACATAATATCTCGATTGCCCTATATGAGGAAATTAATTGTTAATTTCAGGTAATTGGAGAAATCCAATGCCCCCGGATGCGCCTCCAGCTCTACCAGGTTAAAAATTTTAGTTTACTAACATATATTTACCAGACAAAGGATTTTTTAATCTAATGTCATAAAACTGTGCGATGTCCGCCACATTAGCCAAGGGTAGGCAGATTTGAAACACCTGAGAAAACATTATAGAAACTCTCAGCTATTCCCCACGATAATTTTTAATACGTACATAATATGAAAAATTATGACTGCGTACAGAATTCGAGCTCAAGTTTCGTTAATGTTCAAATTACTAGATTACCACCTGAACAATAATAACTATGTATAATTATAATATCGGTGCGTACTCCACAATAGCCTCTTACTTGTTGGTTACATTCTGAAAAACATTGTATAAATTGAAAACTATTCATTTATTGTAACAGCTGCAAAAAAGCTTTTACTATTTTGTTTAGGAGATAAAATATAAATTGGATAATGTGTAAAGATTGTATAAATCAAAGCTTTGACTATTTTTCAATAGCCAATGGAATAAATAAATATTATTTTTATTTATAAACTAGGAATACCTGACTAAACTTATGAAACAAGATAAAAATGAAGTTTATAAAGTGCCTTACAAAAATGAATAGCAATAGTTCGGTTGTCGGTAGTATTTTTAAACGTAATGACTAGATGTCTGGAACGTTGTGTCCGTTGACTTACCTGTCGCAAGGAAGATCTCGGATGCGATTGTGGGCTAGGGCGGATATTTATGTGATTATTTATGTCAAGAGGACAAGTCAAGCTATCATTTCATGTTAATCGGTAAGCAGTATTAAAATCCGAGCAGCATAAGATGCTTCAACACTCGTGTTGATACAAAAAAAAATTGCATAGCCATAGCAGGATACAGTGTGCTGGAGACCCAACCATGAAATGGGCCAATGTCGCGTGACTGGTAGCACAAATTAGTCAATTTTGTTTTTACAGAGGGCCTAGGTGATTTGCAGATACGGAAAAGCTGTCATCCTGAGTGGTAATAGTGATCGCACTGACCGGACGGCCTGATGACTTACAATGAAGACAATTGACTAATTTTGAAAAATTAAATCTTAAAGTTATTCTTGTTTGTCCTTTAACCGCTTGGAAATAAATTGTTGAAGTTGCAAGTCATATTGTTTTAATATAACAATTAAGTTTGGATAAATTAGATAAATTTTAGAGAAACCACGTTATTTGGTAGTACAAATATGAATATGTATGTAAATACGTTATATATTAAATATAGATAAAAAAATATTGGGTGTAGTTAGGGTTAAAATAAATGACAGTTTTTCACACAGTTATATAATCTTATATCACAAGGAGAGATATTTTCTCTTATGTAGTTCGCTTTATTAGTAAAGTGATTGGGAAATAATATTCATATTATTTATAACAGTGTTTTTTTTGTTTATACAGGGCGTTTACGAGACTTAATACTAATGTAAAGTTGTCATCCATAATGTCAATAATGCTCTCACTGAATGAGGGTCAAGATGACTAACGATGAAGACAATTGACTAATCTTGACAAATTGAATTCAGTTTTAAACTATAAATTTTTAATTGTTTGGGATTAAATATTTTTAACTTGCAGTTAATTTCACCTTTTTTAAAATTCCTTAAACAATCAAAGTTAAAAAGTGGATGATTCCTCTTTTGTTTGTGATGGTTTTGGAATGGAATTTTTCCATTGGATTGGATAGGCAAATGAGTCTGAGAATCGGCCCCGTTGTACGGAACTTTTATTTAATGTTTGCAAGCAGGAACGGTACCGCCATATCTGATCATACAGTGCAATGGTGGCAAAACATTCATTCAATAATCAATTTATTTAAGTTAACTATGTATCTGCATTGAAATATAAACGAAAATTAGCTACATCGTTAGCTTACAATTTAAATTATACAGTTACATGTAGTGTAACTAAGTCTATTGACACATTTATATACTGTGGTAGTAGTACCACTGGTTGCTCTTTGGACATGTGGACTGTTACAACTACAAATAGTGTTTTAAACTTGATATTAAGACAACGGAAAAGCTCTTCAATATTAATATTGTACATCAAAAACAGGGCTTATCCGGCCAAGAATTGGAATTATAATTATTTATTAGACATTTTAATATTCAAGTATTACTATGTTTAACCATGTATTGATTTACGTAAGCGTAAAGCATAATTATATATATCAAGCGAATTCCATAGAGGGCCTGCAATTATGGTGGCTAACTAATATTGAACAACGGTACGAATAGGTTTTGTAAAGGTATAAAGAACACTGTTAATCTTTGTATTGAGCGCAATATCGAGTTAGCCCGTGTGTTGTGGGACTGGTTTATTGTTGTCTCTTAAACCGATATAATAACAATCGCAAATTAAGTTTTGAACTTGCGTGTTGCACTCGACAATGTTATTATTTCCAGGCGTCCTTATCAGTAATATATTCATTTTTATTATAACATTATTTACCTGTAAACTGTGCTTTACTCGTCGCTTTAAAGTTCCAATATCAATTATATATAATTAGATATCAAGACATAATCAAATGCCTATTTCTATTGACTTTTGCTTCACGTCTGATCATTACGTAGTTATATGGAACGTCAGACGAGTATTTTAACCTGAGACTTCGTCCGTCGTGCGGTGTTTACGACTCACCAGCGAGGGTGGAGCGTGTTAATATTGTATGATGCGTTGCCAAACACTTTTATTGGCCGAACCACGGATCAATACCCGAGGCTTCATACGGTCACACACCTCGTTCATTGATCATTGCATCCGCCAGGTGCTTGTCTGACAATTAACGCTCAAACACTCACGCCCTCACTCTTCAAACCAGGCTTCCTGATTGTGGACATGTTTGATTTTGTAACAGGCTCCATCCATGTCATGTACACATGAATATCTCAAATTTACTTGTGGTACAGGCTGCTGGATTGACAGAAGTGTCGCCAATGCATCAGCGGCTTTAAAGAAGAGTTCTTTCTACGTTTTTCTTGAAGAACTCATGACACAGCGCTCCGGGAGGACTTGCGAAGGCAGCTCACTCCACAGCTTAGACGTTCGCGGTAGAATAGATCGAGAAAATTGGACTGTTGAGAATCGCCACGGGTCCAGACGACGTGGGTGGAGTTTGAATTGTTGTAAAGTAGATTCTGATATTAATTCATCTATCAGGTACGCGAATGCAAGTCATTGTAAATACGTTGTTAATATGGTGTTATAAATACCCTAAAAAGAGATGCATAATTTTAACTCAACATACAAACAGATCTCAAGAACGCAGGTCAGGACTCGAATCCGGGACCTTGCCAGGGTAAGTCGAGTGGGCTATGCGTCACGATGGTTTCCTTTGCTCGATAAAGGTTGTATCACTCTTCCGATTGGCAAAATGTCGTGGTATTCCCATCACGTTACAAATATACTTCGTGCAGGTGTACAGACGAAGGTATTCACTTATGCATGTATACCGGGCGTATCAAATTTAAATATACATCCCGCTGTACGTGAGCTCTCATTACTGGAGCTACAGTGTGTTCCTTTTTAAATGACATATATTTATTTATTTTAAACTAAAGTATGTTTTAATGTATAGACATTAGTTTTTATATAACTATCGTTATAAGACGACGACTAGTGGACTAACGGAAAGCTTTTTTTTTTTATTTAACATATGTTACAAAGAAATCCCTATAAATAGAATAATTATACGAGAGGGATTTCTATTTGTTCAGCGCTCGATACTTCTTAAATAAAACGTCGAACGAACCACTACACAATATAAACGATTAGGGGGTAGTGACAACGTTTCACTTCGACGGCTGTCATTGTAATGCGCAGTGTAAGGTTAGTCCTTACTTGGTTTTGGTGGGGAGCACGACGCTTATTGGCTATTTGGTGTAGACTTCTCCTAAAACTGCCCCGAGAAATCCACAGGATAGTTACTTGTAAAAATGATAGTTAAATAAACCGTGACTCACTTGTTTAAATGCTTAATTTATGTAACAGTTATAAATACACTTTCACACTGTTATACATATGTATAACTGTAGGGCTCCTTGTTCAGCGTTCGAACACTGACTGCTCCACCGGCCCCGTCGTCTCCGTGTGCACTCCACGAATATCCCCTCCACCAAAAGCTTGTGATTGGTTGAAAGGGCTGCCCAATTATTGGCCGTTGTTGTTAGGAGAAATCAAATACTAATTTAACAGTAATAAATATTATTGTTAAATTAGCACTTGGAATTAAATATTTACTAATTATGAAGTTAAATAAATGGTAATCTAATCAGTGTTGTTGACATTGGTTTTATGTAAGCTGTTAAGAGAGCACCACGATATCTTCGTGGTAGGGATTGTTAAGATATAATTATATTAATTACAGACAGGTTTGAAATTAGCGCGAAACCGCTTCCGGTGCTGTTATTTTGAACGTTCTTCTTATTATTGTGTTTACCCCATCGTTGTTATTATCATATCCTGTACCTACAGCTATGCCTTCACACTATGTGTATTTGCATATATACAAATCAGTCAGTTAAGCTTGTATCGGGTCTATCACAATAAATGGCGATAATTCTCCACGCAGTCCCGGTATGAATTCGCAGATTTGTTGTTGTCACAGTTAAATTTTCCCCAGGTTATTTTGAATACTCGCATTAAAAGACCTTAGAGCCAAATGTGGCGAACTAAAAAAAGAAGAGAAACAGAGTCATTGAAGGTTGATTAGATAAAGAAATGTTTTAAGAAACATATTCAGAGAAAACATATATTTCAAAATAAATATATTATTTTGAGCCGTTAATAAAATTAAAAAAAAAAATGTTTATTTGCAACATCCTGTATAGTTGCGACTAGGAGCGGACCAGTATCGAAAGTAACCGGCGGTAAAGTGCTGTATTTTGTACGAAAATTATAGCATTGCTCGAAAATAGGGATGCGACAGCCGCACGTTATCGTCGTGTTTATTATTATTTGTTTAAATCAATGTTACTAAGACGATTGTGAACATGGCGTGGTCAAGTAATTTTTCTGTAGTTCTCTATATTTCTTTTTTCATACTTTTTTGTTCTGTTCGTAGGTATATGAATAATAAAAATGACATTAATGCGATATATAAAACGATTAAATATGTTTAAACTTTTAACATTGAATACTGAAGACATGTCAATGTACACAACCTCTAAATATCAAAATAATCTGTAGAATTCTTGTTAAATATAATTAAACAGTGGTACATGAATCTTAATTATCACTTTTTTATCGATTTAAAAACAGTCATCTCATTTAACTTATTATCAGGTTAAAACATATGGTTGCAAATATTTAGTGTCAATTCTTGTAGAAGATCACCAAACACAAGCATTTTAATTTAATTTAAATGGACAATTATATTCCTTTTTTTGGCCATAAATTTAAGAGATTTTAAAACCTTCTTAAATTATTAGCCGAAATTCTTTAATTCATAATGAAACTCTGGCGATATCCAAAAAATAAAAATAAAGTAAATATACAAATGTATTATTAAATGATACGGTATGATGTAAGACTCATGCGATAGTTTATCGACAAAACATCCTGTCAGTACCCATCACTACACTAATAGCTGTTGCAAAGTGCAGTCTCGACGCTATAATGTCGATAATATATCGCTAATTACGCATGCCCGTACTCTTGACATCACTACGGATCTTAGGAAATAAACATGGCGGTCGAATACGGCAGCTTACGAAGATATTTGGGGTGAAATATTGATATTGGATTCTAATATTGCTATATTTTAACACTAAGTATTTCAATATCCAGGGCACGATGGTGTAAGATGTTCTGACATGACATAACTTGTATATTCCATTAACTCGTTAATGCCACCAAGACAAGCAATCGTCAGTACTAGAGAAGCGCAGAGCACAAATAGATTTTTTGTTCCCCCATGATTCCAGGACGATATCGGCAATACCCTCACTGACGCCATGAACCATCTTGGTATAATTATTTATATGAATCTCACGGCGTGCTCATCTCAGTGGGATGAGTCGCAAGGTTCACTACGCTTTTTATTCACTAAGTGTTTTGCCCCTATAAACTAAAATCTCTTTCCCAACACCTTATACAATCCCTTATAGACTAAGCTGTTAGCTATCTGAATGCCATTGAGGAGTTCTAAAGCAAGCTTGAGCGATTGCATATAAATTTTAAAACACCGGATTTATTTTCAGGATCGGTAAATGCGACAATATTGCTTACCTCCGCAAGGGTCTTAACAGGTTCCCAATACGTTTAAGCAAAACACAAGGATTTTATTTTGCGTTTTAACATTCCTCGTTAGAATTCAACCCCCATGTTACCTGCGACAGTGATTTTCTTTCGCTTATACATCCTTTGTCCCCTGTAGGGCTCACCTAAAAACCTTTCTCAACTTTCCTTACCGCAAAAGCTACCTCTACACTTATGCATTCATTGTTTATGTATTAAGGCTTTGGAATGGCCCGCTCCTGAGATGCGGGACTCGAAAACTAATTCTTATATTTGACTTTTATTACATTATCGCGGACAATATCTATACATATAACAAAATTCTAACTGATCGCTTTCTGTACATAAACGATATATGACGAAATGTATAATTAGGGACGTTTATTATCGCAATAGGACCCAAAACAATAGTTGTTAGGATTTGTGTCTGTTTGTCTGTGCGTTTGTTCCCGCTAATCTCAGAAACGGCTTAACCGATTTCGTTCCGGTTTCCACTAATGTATTGCAGTAAGCGTCACTTAGTACTTAAAGTTTGTTTCATTGCAATCTTGAAAATAATGTAAGGCGTAGTTTTCCTGACGCGAAGCGAGGGCAATTTGCTAGTAAATAAGGGACTTGAAGAATGCGTTACATAAAAACTTACACAAAAGTTCATCGCATCAAAGTTTCTATTAAGAAGGATCTCATCAACCTACCCTCATACATTATTTAGATGTTACTTTATTTAATTTCAATCTTGAACTTAATCTTATCTCAATAAACATTTCGTGTAGTGTAAAGGCTACGAGAACATTAAAAGTTCCTTCGAATAGTTCCTCGCTCCCTAGATGCAATAAAATGCAGTCATAACGTGAGAGTTTATATCAGAGCGCACAGCAGTGTGACAGCCAAGTCCAGCAACACTACTTAATCTAGATAGACTTCGGTTACAAATACTGTGTCAGTAGGTAATGTACTTGACGACCTCATAGCCCAGTTGGTAGTGACTCTCCATGCCGAGCGAGGGGTGCCGGGTTCAATCTCAATGATATGATTTTGTATTGCTAATATTTATCTTCTTATATATGTTTATTGGTAACATTTCTATTCTTTTTGTTTAACTTGCTTTATATTAAAGACCAGCAAAGTAGAACACAGGATTATTGGTAAGTGGTCATCGCAGCCAATGGATTTGTTAAATTTAGGGATACAATAGATTCAGGAAGGAGATAATGCTTTAACTAATTAAAAAATCGCTGCAAAATAGCTTTTTTAATGTAAGTATTTATCTAATAGCATGCATTTCAATGATTATTTAATATACTTATTTTATTATATTTAGTCTAAGTTTGTATTATAAATTAAATGTTTATAATTGACGATCCCATAGCCCAGTTGGTAGTGACCCTGCCTGCCGAGCGAGGGTTCCCGGGTTCGATTCCCGGCCGGGGCAGACATTTATGTGACAGATAAATATTTGTTCTCGGGTCGTGGGTGTTTGTGATGTGATATTTAGGTATGTCCATGCCACCCGCAACATAGGGAATCCAAGTGTGGAATAGTGAGTGTGTAAACCTTTTATTTATTCATTTTATTTTATTTCAATTATAATAAAAATATTTTCTTATAGTTAGTTTAAAGAAATTGAGAAGGAACCAGTCAAGGAAAATATCTCAATATAATGTTATATTGAGTATCTTCGAAATTTAGTTTTGGCGGGCCAGAGCTTAGTAATCCTGTACGGATAACTTTATACCGTTGCCTCATCTGTAGATCTGTAGAGTGCACTAAATGCAGGGAAGGTTTATGCGGACTCAATATCGGATGGAGCTCCTTACATAATGCCGTTTGATGATTGCATTAAACAATTCATATTTAAACAAAAACAATCATAGTTGTATCGGAGTTCTGTAGACTTAAAAAGAGAGAAAATAAGCAGGTAGTTATGAAAAGATACGATAGTTGAGGTTAGGTGAGGAAAGGAATGAAATACATGCTGAAGCAGATGCTGAAAAAAAGTTAATGTCCGCTGAATGTGACTGTCCTCGATTGAATAAATTTATTGAATCTAATAACAATAATTTCATTCACAATATCACGTTCTGAATTAATTCTATATTTTAAATATTGCGAAGAAGTCTTTTCTTCTAACCTACGTTGCATATAGTTCAAAACCTATATAAACCCGCCTATTTTTACCTGATAGCCAAGCAACGAAATTCGTATCAAACGTTAAGAACTTGGCCATTTTCACTCTCGATGCCCATTGGAATTACAAGTAAATATTACATCAGCCAACTGAAAGAAAGCGATAAAATGCAGGCTTGTACTATTAACTAGTGTTCTCTGTTTTGGAACGAAAAATAATTTGTACAGTAACTCCAGTATAGTCTATAAAAATATTAGAATGACTACTCGAGACGTCGAACAGAAATTGCTTTGCATCATAACTGTAGTCTTACAAATGAAACTCAGCTAATTACATGTTGCTACTTTGTAATATTGAAGCAATTTTTAAATCGATGAACGCCGGCTTCACGCACGAAAAAGCATGACTCATTGTCTCGTTCCGCGTGAGCCGAGCATGCAAGCGAGAGCGCGGAACAAGCGATAGAGAGGCACGATCGACTTAAGCGTTCGGCTTGTGACGTATCTATCTCTCTTCCACTCCATCGGCCGATGCGTCTTAAATATCACACATGTATATAAGTTGTAATTAATCTGTATAAATTATCCCACTGCATTGGGCCTTCCCAGGGTGACGGTTAGTGGCTATTTCCGCTAGGGATAGTCACTGTTTTCGTAGTCTCGCTCATTCTATCTTCGTTTCTAGATTTGGTCGTTTCGTTCTCGAGTCTCTCCCTGCCGCGGCAGGGAGGATCGCTAGGAAGGATGAATCCATCCGAGTTAGGATTCCTGCGTCGCATTCTTGGAGCCATGACTCCGTTCCTCAAGGTGCCCCTCGACGAGGCCGCGCTCATACAAGCCTTACAGACTGACTCACCCGCGTCCCCTGACGCCCCTCAGGCCCATGACGTCGACTTTTCC
>PDGT01000020.1:783119-805712 GCA_003671415.1 Megathymus violae | reverse complement strand
CCCCCTCCCCCGCTTTCCGGAGGGTAGCCCACTTACCATCTCTGGGCGCAAAAAAAAAAAAAATGTATAAATTAAGTTAAAAAATATTTGAATTAATGAGTGCAAATACGTAATTTATCGAAAAACAATTAATTTTCAATTAACTCCTTCTTTGTATTACACAAAATAATGATAATTCAGTGTTAATAATTCAATTCAATTCATAAAAGTATGCAATTTTCTATCAATGTTTTCATATGACGTTATCACATAAATTAATCGTCGATAAACCGACTTTACAGACAATCAACTTTTGTTTAACGCCTTAGTTCTGAATGCATTTAAAAATCTGAGTAACTATTTCTTCACTCGAAAATATACGGCCAGCAACGTTTGGATCTGTTTTTGGTATTTGTATATTTGGACATGAGTTTATAGTTTATGTAGCCATAAATGCGTTCTGTAACTGAGTAGGAAAAAACTCCAAGGGTCATTCTTGCCGCTTCTTCTTCCGGGACCCACTCACGGTATGGATTTGTTGAAGCGATGGCGTAGTTTGACTTTCAAGATGTGTTTGTAAAAACCAACTTTGAATAAATATCATTTCATTTCATATTACCCTCATTTCATATCCTCTCAACTCTTCACCTCACCTCATCACCACTTTCTGCCCTTGTATTGTATTATTATGATGAACTTAACAATAATAACCAATGTAATACCGTATTAGGGCTTCCTACAATACTTCTCCCAATCCCATACAGAACAGGGTGTCGTAAGAGGCGACAAAAGCCAGCCTGCTTGGTCGTAGGGCTTCACGTAAGGATTATATTATCAGTATTACTTTTAAGTAATTAAAATTATCACTCGTGTTATTATCTTTCCGTGAAACCTGCCTGGATAGCTACCACCCTCCTGCTCGAATCAGTCACCAAACAACTCGTCGTGTACCGGCTGGGGGCTTGAGAGCCAGTACTTTCTTTCCTTCTTACTTCTATTTCCTGGCCGACAACCCATCAGTGGTACCTTTAGTCCTACTGATGTCCATGGGTGAAAGTGATCACTTACCATCAGATCGCTTGTCGACTACTTACATTCAAAAAAAAGTAGGTAACACAATAAAATTAATATTACAATGATCTCATTGCGAACTCAACTGTGTTTTAATGTGCTTACAGCATTATCGCGCTGATTACTGACAAAAGGTTTTATGCAATTAATCTACTTTTGTCAAGAATAATGGCATTATATTTAAACGCTGCGAATAAAGCTAAACTATACAGCTCCGACAAGAGAGACCTTTTATCAGAGCCATTGTTTAATAAATGCACTTTAGGCGAGAGTCTTGTGCGTAGTCATGGATAGATTGTGCCCTTTACATCTTATCGATAAACTTCATAGTTTATGATTTGTTATTATCTTAATTCCGTCACCATTTAATAATCATTAGTCTTTTTAATCTACTCCTGGACATAGGCCTTTAATGCGACACACCATTAAGCTCGATCGTCGGCCGCTTCCAGTCACTGTCCACTGCTTTGAGTTTATCGTCACTCCACCTTGTCACACGACGTTCTACACCCTACACGACGCTAGTTGCTACGCGGTCTCCACTCCAGAACCAATCTACCTAAACGGTTACCGGCCCTGCGACAGATATGATCAACCCACTGCTACTTAACCTTGCTAATTCTTTGCCGTTGTCAGTAAATTTCTTAATTTACGCTTCTAATTATATATATTTAAGAATCTCGTCGCGCTTATCCATGTACGAGTCGAACCATCGTCATAACATACGAGTTTTCGTTATTTTAAAATATTAAACATTCGTGCTATATCTGAAGAAAAATCTGTACGAACAATACATTCACTGAAATCCCGCCCTGGGAAATAGCAACCGTATTGTTTTTGAACACATTTTCTAGTTCTGGGAATTGGAAACATTAAATTGTTGTAGTATCGCTGCCAACCAGTCAACATTTTGTTTGCTGCCCTCTTGACAGGATGTCCATATAAAATTTTATTTAATATCCCACGGGAACACGTCAAATTCCCGGGATAAAAAGTATCCCAGATTATGACCCATAATATAAGCTACTAGAATGCCAAGTGTCAGACAGACCATGTTGTGATGCGTGGTCACAAAGACACACAGACTAGAATTCCAAAATAATATGTTGACTTGTATTATATTAAAATTTCCAAAAAATATTCAGTCCTGTGAACTTAACCATACAAGTTATTTTCGATTACTTTAAATGGGATTACGGTGTGAAGCTACGTGCATGGGTATATCTTATTGGTCACAGAACAAGCCAGAATAACCCTTGGAAATAAACGTGACTTTTTATCGATATAAAAATTTTTCGTCACTGTTACCTACATATACCTTGAATTATAGGTTAATGTATTTAAAACTTAGCTTTAACAATACGCTTGCCGTCAATTCGTTTCCCCAAAGGCTAAGAGATATCCGTCGCTATTGACGAACTGTGCAAAAGTGTTAATTATACTGCCGAATTACAGTTAAAATTTATTTAACGTTAAGACAAATTAATCACACATAATTGGGAGATATTTTATTAAAACCATACATACTTTTAAGAAATACTAGAAATAACGTTAAAATAATACATTAATTAACCAATTGTAAGTGTAACTTTAACACAAAAATAAACCAAATACTCCGTTACTTAAGCAGTGTAAAAAAAGAAACCTGCTGACAGTTTAATTAAATAAACAAATATGAAATTAAAACAGACACAAACAGAAAAACAATTTACTTGCATACTACACAGTAATATTTACGAAAACTGAGAGTACAGTCCTTAGAACTAGGTCATAGGAAAGAATACTAGATCTTAGTACACCGAACATAGATTTACAAGATAAAAAGATGGGGAGTCTAAAAAACGGATGCTTCAGATATCCCGTTTCTTTCTCTCACAGACAATTACTGCATGAAAGAAAGGGTTATCCTAATTATGCCCTTCGAATTTGTTAAGCTTAATACAGTTGTGGACGGCAAAACAACGCCAGCAGTTATGTGCGGCTAAATTAAAAAGGTCAGATACGGAATTAGTTCTGACGTTCGTAACGAATAAATGACAACTATAAGTAGTGGAATTCGAATATTATCTTTTATTCTTACAGCAAGTCGCTGTAAGAGAATGAATTAAATGTATATTTTATTAATTTACGTGAAACATTGTATACTGAAATGTAACCCGAGAGCTAGCAGCTTCCTCCTTCACCTTGTAAGTGAGGAAATACTACCAGTATCTTGGGTACATTACACTTTAGGGACTTAGTTGTAATATTTGTTTTAATTTATATTTAACTTTAAATCGTGAAATTAATCTCGTGTTCAAATTTATTTTATATATATTTATCACTTTTCTATATTTTTAATTAAAAAAAGCTATAGACATTCTAAGCTCCATTTGTTTATTGTAAATCTATGAAACGGTCTGTAAAACTTCCATATTACTTTCTATATCTTCACCGGTAGGAACTTCTGTTAGAAATACAGAAAATAGCTCATATATCCTATATTATCTACCCTTCTTCACACTCTTAGCCTTAATTACAACGTCCAACGTTCCCAGCAGTGGTTTTCGTATGTTTCTTACAGTAGTTCTTTATAAACTTATTTAGTCTTTTTTTAATTCTTTTTCTTAGCTTAGGGTTTCTTCTCTTGTTTAAATCATAGTTCGATGTTTCTCTCTTCTTGTAGTATTTGTATATCTGTAACGTTAATTATAGTATTTTCAACGTTTTCTTTCTCATTGTTACCTTTATTTTCTTTTATTCCTTATTTAGAATGTAATCGTTGGTATCTTAGTTGATGATAGTGTAAATTATTAATTATTTGATCTATTGATGTTATATTTGTTTTACGTTAGCAACCCGTATGAAATGATGGTCGATTTGTTAACAAATACTGTATCCATAAACCAAAATTATTTATTCTATAGATGCCTTGTAGCCTTGTTGTTCTCTGTTTGGACTCTCACTCGGACTAAATATTTATGTGACAGATAACAAAATGGTTCTCTTCAAGTCTACGGTGTTTGTAATGATTTCGCTGTCACCCTCTTTACAGGGAACCCTAGAGTAAGTGTTTCATTGTATGAGTGTTAAATTTTTTCATATCTCAATCGACAGTAGGATTATGCATGACATATAACACTAACTCATAGAATTAGTAGATTAACTAACGTCCCACCGCTGGGCCCGGGCCTTCGTTACAATGTGAGGTAAAAATGCTAACACGCTGGCCAAGTGCGGATTCGTAGAACTAACTCACACTTTAAGATCATAGAAAATCTTTACGTATGCATGTTTTGGTACTATGTTTTCCTTCATTGACGAGTAATTTGTAATTCGCACATTATTTGAAAAATGAGGTTGCAGAATTCGATTCCAAATGTCTCTGTGCGGGAGCCCAAAGTTTAAACTATTAGGATATTTAATTTAATCTTTATTATAGCTTCAAAACATGATATAAAAGCCGAACTTAATGCTCCAAGCATGCTTTACCAGTCAACCTGTGGGTAAAACAGATATCAACAAAGGCGGTTTAAAAATAAATAATGTGTAATAATATCACTTCTACGTATACTTACATTAAATTCATTCATTTCGCTGACCTTCTTGTTAAGAAAGTTCAACTGGTTCTCCAAATACTCCTTGACACCAGTCATCTTGCTCTGGAAGAAATATTTCTGAGCATAAAACGTAACCTAAATAAAACGGAATGCTCCAAAAAGCTTTTACTTTTTTAACATTTGATTGTTTGACAGCCATTAAAATAAAATAAAAACAAGTTATCTTGCACGATCATTAAGTTACACCATGTACCGAGCAAAAAGATTAAACTTGTATGACTACAAGTATGTGTTTCTGGAGTAAGTTATATCAGTTGTTAATAGAATGTTATTAAATCTCTAGAAAAAAACCTTATCATGATCATTCATGTCATCATATTGCTTCATCAGCTCCTGCACTGCTTGTATGCTTTCAAGGCATTGAGTTCTGTCGTCCAGATGATTTTCGGGCATTATGAGACCAACATTGTCATCAGATAATTTTTCTACAACAAATTTTCGCACATTATTGACGTTAATAAAAACACTGACAAATATATATTGCGAGATGTACTTGCAGCAAGTAGAATGCTTGGTCCTACAAAAAGAATCCTATCCCTTCGAAAAGTACCAACTGAAAGAATTGTTTTGAGTTAAGGGTAGAAAAGTAGATTTGTCGATATCGAGAAACTTATCAAATGACAAGTTTAGAAGCGCAATATAGTATCGGTGGTCTTGTTCCATAAAAAAGTGTTCTCTGAAACAGACCATTCCGTTGAGCACATTTTGCAAATCACTAAGATTTCATGTGAATGCATCTTAACTTACGCTTTTATTCAAAAGGCGATTTCATCCTCAAACTTACTTTCATACGTCCAAGCGTTATCATATCTATTATAGTTGTTATTCTCTGTATTTCCTGCTTGTGAGCTAAAGTCCAAAAGTGGTGCATCTTTATCAGAAGCGGAAGTAAGCCACTCCAAAAATTTTTGGAGATCGTCCGGTAATTCTGAAAGAAATTACAATTTTGAAGTCTGTCTCGAACTTTTGAATATGAAGTTTAAGCAGCTCCATGCTACGTTAAATCCTTGCCGAATCCCAGATCCCACCGTCACCTATGGACATGGACAAAAAAGAGCCAACCATGCTTACAAAACATTTTTTTTGTAGTCTCTTCTGTAGATTTTAAGGGATCTAGTGCTAAGAAGTTTTAAAGGAGCTTGTAGATTGACAGCTCGTATCATTCATAAATTATCGACCAAAGAATTTTGGACGGCGGTTTTTAACATTATGATTAGATAGTTAGTATTCTTCAGACACTGGGGTTGGGCACTAACACGTATATTGCATCAAAAGCTCTAGTCTTTCATAATTACGAGGCTTTTAAAAAGCTCCAACCATTCCCAAGATCAAACCAATAACACCTGCTTGCGATTAATTAAACATTGGTTAAAATTAAAATTACACGAAGTTTAAAATTCTTTAAGCACATAGCATTATTTTTTTTAGCTTGTGTGTGTCGTCAAAGAATTATTCTATGCTTTTTGCGGTTATGTTGTATTCTTTTATAACTCTATTTAAAGGTGCATTTCAGCCCAAATTAGTCTTGCAATGGTACGTTATATAGAATATTATATTTGAATATCTTGGTAGTTAAGGAGCGAAAAAATTCAGTGATGATAGTAACTCGGACATAACTAAAGAGTCATTTGCAAGCTTGAAAAGAAACACTATTGTAGGTCACTGATGTAGGTGGTGTGTGTAGAAGGTATATCCGAACACTACCTAAGTTTATGTGCCTAATCACTTACAATTTGTGCAAAGTACCTTGTGAATAGCCGGGTCGTCGAAATAAAAGCAGTCCAGAGAGTAAGCACAAGAAAACAGTTTATTGCACAGCACACGGAAGTTAAAAACAAAGAAAGAAGTAGAGAAAGATAAGACAGATTGAGCACAGATATAAATAGCGAATAGAAAAAGGCAACACGTAAATAAAGCGCGGTTCGGAGCAGACTGGCGAATCGTCCTCAAAGGAATGCGTGCGCGCAGCCGCTGGCCGGCGATCGCGAGATAAGGCGACCGGCTGATCGTTACTGTGAACGAAGTCTTGTTTGTCCGACCGTGTGTGTTACCTTGACTAAACACTAATTACAAATCTAGTTTATTCTTAAGTATAGCATTACATCTGTTGTATTAGTTGTTTTAATAAGTTAATATTGTAATATAATTTTATGTTTTTAGACATAAGTTTAAATTTAATTACAATTTTAATATTAAGTTTAGTTGTAAATTTAGATGTAAGTATAGTAGTAAATTTAGGTGTAAGTAAGTTTTTACATTAAGTGTTTATATACATATAACTATGATAAATAAAAGTAGTTCCGCTACACTATGTTTACCATATGTTTGATCCATGAGCTTGATCCTTTAATTATCCTGTACTTACCATTAGGTGGGGTTCTAGACAAGCATTAACTTATTTTATGTAAAAAAATTGGAAAAAAGCTAATCTACCCCTATTAGAGTTTGCTTCGCTTAATTACAGGGATTCATTAGATGCCATAAATAACGTTTCTGTATGGTTTTTAAGAACTTATTATGCATATATCTTATAATATGGGATCCAGGCCAGGCTGCTACAAACAGTGGAGTTGTAATAATTTTTTTTGTTTTAGATTTAAAATCCCTACTTTTTTTTGTCTAAGACAAAGCCAAGGTTCTGAAACACATTAGAATATATAATGCCTATATGGATACTGCACATAATTTATTTAAAAAAAACTATGACAACAAGGTCATTAATCCTATGTATGAAATGAAAGTCGTGTTTTTTATAAGTATAAGGAATCGAAAAACGCTTAGAAACATTCAGATTCATATAGATATTTTCATGCCATACTACAATTCGGTTGAAGTCTTCCTATCACAACACGACTTCGATGGACGAGCTAACTGCCATAACAAACTTTAATCGGCATCAAATAAGCTATATTCAGACTGAGCGAAGCAAGTGCTAATGCCTTTGATAAAAATATTGAATAGTAGTGGTCCTTGAGTCATTTGAACTTTGAGGTATATCAAAACATGTCGAATGCCGAGCTGAAGTAACAATAAAGTATCAATAAACAAGTAAACAAATGAGTGCTGATCGAGTTCCAAAAACACATTGTTAGCGAATGATGTGGACCTAGCTTTCATGAAACCCTCCAGACAATTATTTATAAAAGGTTTAAAGAACCTGATTAGGATTGAATAAAGCAGCTGTTCATAAACTTTTGTTAGCATTGGAAAAAAAATTAAAACATACTAGCACATGTCTTCTGTTGGACCTGAAAGTCCACCACGTCCGCCATGAGTCTCACCAGTTGTTGCATCAACGACGACGCCATCGTCTCCTCCTTGTTATCTTCTCGGACTAAAATGATTAACAGAAATAATTAAAAACATATTAAATACAATAATGTACTTGTATAATTCAGGCAAACTCACTACCATACTTAATATCTAATGTATAATAACTTTATTCGCTATTTAAAAACGAATAAATTGTACCTTCTAAGAAAATATATGACATTTGATAATTAACTTATATAGTTTACCCTTCAATTTCCTCGTTTCCTTAACGGCGTTAGCTGCCTCCCGTACCACCTTCTTCATATTAGCTGTCAATGCAGCAAAGTCATTTGTATCTTCTGCATCATCCTAAATGATCAATTTATTATACAACTTGTTGAAATATTATTTACTACCTACCTTATTTCATAAATTCTGCTAAAATTTTGAGATCTTTAAAAACATAAAAAAAAGGTATGCCTTGGTCATGATAGTATCTTTGTTTCATTATATTCACTGGGGAATAAGTTTCAAATTCTCCTTATATTACTTGGTAACTTGAAATTCAGTCCTAACATATGAAGTCCATCTGCCTTAACACATTTTTCCTAAATTAAGTTTGTTGAGTAACTTACGCTAAGCACATTCCTTATTCTTCTTTTTCTAATCTTTGGTTTAGTTGTAGATATTGTTCTGAAAAATTAAATAAATTCGAAATAATTCTTAAAGAACATCTGCTTTTGCATTATTGCTAGCTTTATTTTTGAAATAATCAAGTAATGAGTCAAACCAAATTTGATAGAAGGCAGCACCCTATCGAATGATAATTTAAATGGAATCGAAACTCGTATTTGACATTTGAACGTAACCCAACCCCGATTCTAAATTAAGAAAAGGTCAAAAAACAAGTTGTAATTGAAAAACTAATTCCAGTTAAAGCAATTTTGGTAGTAAATAAAATGTTTTCTGTGTCCGACAATCTAGTTTTTTATAACTGTGTTCCTATATGGGACGTAATTTTATTGAAAAATGAAGAAATAGGATTGCTAGTACTATTTCTATGAAATACACAACAATATTCTTAGTATAACTCGTCAATATTGTCATACATGTTTGAAAATGCCTGCACATTTTTTGTGTTACTCATTGATCCTTTGATCTATTTTATTCTGAATCGTTTTGGCTGCCACGGCAGAGCAATAGGCAATATGTATTGTTCGTTATGATGAAGCTTACTAAGTCACTGCTGCTGGTCAATTTTTGTTGGTTAAGTTACCATGCACCTGATAAAAAGCCAGCAAAATATCACACCTCATATATACTCGTAAACAGTCAAATTATTTTGCTTACAACTTAGCGGAACTTTTTGTGGAAATGTTTTCAGTTACAGATTCTTTTCTTATGTCCTTCGTTGAACGTAATTTATTAGCAATGTTTTTTACTTTTACTCCAAACCAGTTTTTGGATTTCTTCACCAAATTACCACTTTTAGCTGAATGTTTATCTCTAGATTTCTCAAAGTAATCTAACTTCATTCCATATTCATCGTCGTAAATATTATTCCAAAAATTCAATTTACTGTCGGTTTCTACACTCCTTTTAGATATTGTTTTGTTTTCAATTGTACTGTTTTGCTTTAGGTTTTTAATTGGATTATTCTTAGTGTCTTCTATTGTTACATTTATATGCTTCGGTGATAAAGCTGTAGTCACTGTAATTATAAAATTTTACGAAAGGATAGTTTCATGGTTAACTTTATAGTCAAAAACACAAAACGGCAGTAAGTAACTAGGATATTTTTTTTAAAAGATATTTCAGCTATCGTAGGAAATAGGTGAAGAATTTTGGAAAGCACTCCAATAAACCGTGATATAAAATATAAATGTAAGTTCGTAATTATTTTTTTTAATTTATATGTATTGTTTTTTATCGTATGCATATCTCAATGTCTAGTGCTGTAATAGTAATAACGTAACTGATCTAATACGGTGTTAATTAGGATTATTATACTATACAAATTAATCTTCAAACAAGAAACAAAAAAGTAACTATAAAAATGTTGCTGGGATTTAATAGGGTGACAATTTTATGATTTGAAACCAAGATAAAAATATATAATAAATGACTTATTTAATGTAAACAACATAAAAGTATCAAAAACATCAGAATATACTTAGAAATCAACAAGCTTACCTCTGTCAACATTACTTTGAAATGTGGATTCAAACTGCTTATTTTTATTATCAATTTTATCTTCTTCCTTAGTTTTTAGGTCAACTCCTTGTAGAGAAGCATTATTATCTGCAATTGACATAAGTATTCTTGACCTGTGCCCTATGTTTTCTATCATATCTGAGTCATATGATGAATAGAAAACTTCTACTGATTTATTACTTTTGGTATTATCACTTGTGACTGTGCTGTGAATAATGAAAATATAAAAATTTCAAAAATGGACAAAAAAAATTATGTACAAATCACGTACAATACAATGCAATATTTTAATATATTATTTATTATGATTGTATATCACACATTAATATATAAAAAATACATTTGCTATTTTGTCCATATAAAAATGTATATCACAGTGGACATAAAAAATACATTAGTCTTAGACCTTAACAAAAATAAACAAATAACTATATTAATATATACATATATTTTCATGTATACAATACATGTAATCCAATAAGTAAATGTACAAAAGTAATTATAGGTAACTTACTATAAAGGAGGATCTACTCGTGGGTCTATTGGAGAGTTCATTGTACGGGTTCCTATCAAGTTAAAGTTTTTGTTCCATATGCAAACACGTAAACACACTAAATTGTCGCAAAAATAATCAGTTCAAAAATCGTACAATACCAAAACACGCTTTCGGTCACATACATGACGCTGGACTGTCATCGCGTTGTCACGACGACATTATGGGGGGCATACATTAAGTATAGTATGAAAAAGCATTTATTCCAACTTGATAACTATAATATTTAATATATTTGAAGGAAAGAGATTAGTGTTTTAGTAGTTAATGTTTTTCTGCATGCTTCTGTGCACTATTAGTCTCAAGATATTTTATAAGATTAGTTTTAAATTTAGGAACACTAAGGGGTTTGTGGTAATATGGTATCCTTGAAAGTAAACATTGGACTTTATTCCTAGGACAAATTAAAAAAGGGTTATTTTTAATATATCTACATGTGTGAAACTCCTTGTTTACTTACGATTGTGAAACTTAATATGTAAATTTAATAATTAACGTTGTTTTCCTCTTTTTCAATCGCCTATAACGAACGAGCCAGAAACTTAACAAGCTCGCGTGTAAGGCTGTCAAGATTTCTGATTGTTGTTTTATTTTGGTGTTTGTCATCATAATTAATATACTCATATATGATATAAAACATCGGTATAAAAACGTGTTATGTTTAAGTTTGTATATGTTATTTATGTTGTGTGGAAAGATTTCCACTGTTTTTCCTCCTTGAACACCCCTATTCATTAAGGTTTCAACCTTTGTATTTCATTAATTTTATAGGTTGCTGCTATGTACTACTATAGCTGTCTATTGTTTTATGTTTTCTTTTTTTCTGTTCTACTTCTTTGAATATTTTGTAGCGTATATTGGAATGACTTTAATGCATGTCTAAATTTTTACGACAGTTAAGACATATAAATGAATTACAGATATCTATAGCTACAATTAAAAATAGGTTTCGTGTACCTCAAGTTGCTTTTTCCGTTTACATTCGTCTCACCAGTTAATTTTGCCAACATGCTGAACCAATCTGACATCATTGTAAAGAAATCGCTGACTTGCATCGTAGTGTTAACTTCACCATTGTTTTTATAATTTTTTATCTCTTCTTTTAACGATTCATTATTAAGATTTCTTTTGAATTCATAGCCGTTATGTTTATCCATTACTGTATCATTTATATCCCTACCTAATTTTCTTTCATCACCGTTCTCCATATCATCCACATCAATGTATGCAACAGATTTTAATCCGCGTTTCGGTGCTAAAATTGGATCTTCAATAGTTTTTGAGTCAAATTTGTGTCTTTTATCGAGCGAATAATGCAATGTCGATAGATTTGGTAAGGAACTAAAATCTGGATGCAAATAGGGCTTTCCCGTGGTCTTTGGATGGGGACTTTTATTACCTTTTAATATTTTAAAATGTTTTTGGATTGTCCCCATAATATCAGTCTCTTTGGCTATACTATCGCCTTTTCCAGGTTTAATCTCAAATCGTATACCTTCCGATTGTGGAGCAGTACCTGTAAATATAAAAGTATTCCTTGATTTATGGTTAATTTTCTTAATTTTATTTACTTTCGATTACGTGAAGATGTAACAGAGTAAATGACGCATTTGATTGTCATTCTATTTCTGACTCTTCGCGCGTTGTGCACATAAATCCTCGTGGAATTTTTCAAAGTTGCATATTAGAGATTAGTGATTACTTGTCATATTTAAGAATAAATCACTAGGAAACCTGTGTGCTTAAGAGTATTTGAAATCTATATAAAGGTTTAATTTCGCATATATTATATTATTCAGAAAAACTTGTCGCTTGTAGCCGAAAATTTGTACTTAGAAGTTAAGTTACTGTCGAAACTAGTTCCGCACAGGTTTAAACTTTTGTAATTACCATATGTTGTTTAAAAGATGTGCTGAGGAGTTTCTTTCGCCGTTTCTTCTCCTCATTGTTAAAGCACCTTTTCGAAACGGCGGTAGAAGCAAAAAATGACGTTCATAAGTGTATTTACTTAATACCTATATGATTAAATGAATTTGAATTTGAATTATGTTATTAATCTTAATTGGGGCATAAGGGGCTCCATCCATCCTTGAGTCTGAAACAGTCTCTTCAGCCCATGGTGCACGGAGCTGAACGATGGACGAGGCCTATGAGTTATATAGCTATGACCGGTCTCTCCTATGTATTTATTTATTTAATCTTTATTGACAAAAAAGTAATAATGGTACAAATGACGAGATTAAGCATGAAGAGTGGCTTTTTAAATTACAAAGTGGTGCAGATAGCTATGTAGTAGATGAACTTTAAATTTTTTTTTAAATATAACTTACTTCGCTGGACTCTGTAACCACCAAGTTAGTTCCGACAATACTTGCGTAGCCATAGGGTACTTTGCCCGACAGGCTAGCTACCACCCTCCTAAAATTGGCCGTGAAATATTTCGGTCGTAGTATTAGAGAGCCAGTAGTAATGTAATCTCCCGTTGTTTCAATTGGCAACACTTCGGTGATGTCTTTGGTGTTACTTAAATCTATGGGCGACGGTGACCACTTACATCACGTGGCTCGTCTGCTAGTTTGTCGACTAAATATATAAAGACATTAAAATTTTATGGACAAATTCTGATTCAGTACTTTTACTATCCACACCAAATACAAATCACGATTATGATCGTGGATTTTACGTACCTTTTTTAGAACGAGCCTTTATTCCACTATTGTAACTCTGCGATATATCTAATTTGTTTACGTTAATATCTTTTTCAGCAGCGGTTTTATCTTTATTTTGATTTAAACTGTCCTTCTTACTTTCAAGAACACCATAATCACTGTAAGCCTGTGCTATTTTTACTAGTCTGTCATATTTGTTATCAAAATAATCTTCAATATAATTCGTGTCACTGATTTGGTTATTTATTTTGTCAATTCCAGTTATATATTCAGTACTTATTGGTATTTTAACATTTTCAATAGCAGCTTGCTTAATAATAGCGTTGATTTCATCTGGATAAAGAGGTATTGGACCTTTCCAATTACGATTATAGACATCCGGCATATTTTCCTAAAATAATAATAATAATATGAAAGTATATTTTATAGTAAACATAATCAGTTGATTAACATTTTATAAGTAATGTCCAAGACTAAAATAACAAATATAAGCTGAACCTACATTTCTCTTTTTCCTATCAACCCTTTTATCTGTCTCATCGTGAGCTTCCATTTCGTCTGCCAGAACCTCTTTTAAGTCTTCATATCCAAGCATATCGTCATCTTCTTCTTCTATTTGTAGTAGTTTACGAATACTGTTACTTTTGCTTCTCCAATCAGTAATGTAATGATCTAAATTAATATCCTGCTCTTTTTCTTCGCTTCTGTACATGTAATTTTCATTATAAAGTGTAAAAAAATGCAAGTATTAAAGATAAAACTTTAGTTATTAATGTAAAAACAAATATATCTTTTCCGGAAATTAAAACGTTTTCAACATATTAGCAGTCCACTGCGCGGCACAGGTATCATCTTTTACAGGTCTGCAACATACTCCATCACGCTTCTCCTGGGCCGATTGGCGAAACAATTAAATGTAACGGGTAACCCGAGTACAATCTAATGCTGCTCAAAGGCCTCCAATGTAATTAAATCACATCTAACAGTAACACAGCTAACAGTAAGTAAGCTTAACAGTAACCACCGATAACCCCAAAATGGCATACTTTATATACCACGAAAACGTCCAAACATTTTACCCTTAATTCTCACGTACCTAACACCTACAGTAGATATTTTCCTCTCTATTTCTTTCGACTGAAATTAACCAATGGGCTATAATTTCTAATTTACTTACGCTGAATTTGTTGAATTTAGAATATTCATTTTAGGAGTAGATGATAAGAGGATATCACTGTAATCTAAGTTCATATCAAATGTTTTCACAGTTCTTGTATCATCTATCATCATCTTTATTAAATTATCCTGTGGTAAACCTTTCATATTTAAATTATCATTTTTATTCACCATCATATTTTTATTATAATCAATTGTACTATCAATTTTATGATTTGAATTATGTTCATATAAACTATTTAAATTGTCGTAGTTCAACGCTGGGTTTATGTTATCTGAAATTTTGTTCACCATACTTCTAAAATGGCTTTTAGAAGAAGTAGCTAGATTATTGTTGCTATGTATTTTAGACATAAACTCGAAACTAGGATCATTAAAATAGTTATTCTTAGCACGATTAGGTTCAGTTGTCTCTAAATGATGTAACTTTTCATAATTACGATTTTCCACAGCTTGATCAAAAAGCGTTATATTTCGAATATAAGTATCGATTGTAGGAGACTTTATAGAAGCTAATGCTTCTTTGAAATTATCGTGCAAACTCTGTTCGGTTGTTTTGAAAGTGGAAGTTTCTTTTGTAGTTTTTGTTTCTTTTTCTTTTGAGAAACTTTTAATAGAATTCGGTCGGTGTTCATGTATATCAAAGCTATTGCTTTTAATTTCAGATTTGTGGTTGCATTTACCTTTGTTAGAAAATAATAGATCTAGAGTAGGGGGATCTCTCACAATTTCATGAATATTTCTATCTAAAATATGATCTAGCAATTCATCCAAACGTTGACTGTTTTGATAAAATGGATGTTTTAAATGTTTTTCATGAGATTTTGAATCTTTTAACATGTGAGAACATTTTGGAAACTGTCTTTTACTTCCAAATGGTTTGTATTGAATGAAAACGTTTTTCTTTTCAATCAGATATCCTTCTGGTTGGTCAAACAAATCGTATCTTTTGGATCTTATAGGTTTATTTTTATTGTTTACTCCATCACCTGTATTGTACCTTTTACTGTATTTGTTTCTATTATATCTAAGTGTACGCTGTTTTGGTTTAATAAACTTTAAAGATCGCTTGTATCTTTCCGGTACATTCATATTGTAACCAAAGTCTTTATTTAGAACTTTATTGCTCTCAAATCCTTGTTTCAACTTTTTTATCTGTACATCTGTTTGAATTAACTGCTTATAGAATTCTGAAACAAATATCTTCTGGGAAAATTTGATGTCATTTAGGCACCTAGGATAGCTATGCATAGGATAAACTAAGGTTATTTGCCCTAAAAGTATTGTTTTCTTTTATTTGAACTTCTTTAAAAATAGCTTATGTGTTTACTTTTACATATTATTTCAGACACAATATCCTCTCCACATTAACAAGTATCTAAGAGCGGAATAAATTAAATGATGTTGACAGGACCTGTCACTAGCGTCTGGCAAATGTCACCTCTCAATTTTTTCCCCGATATTGCTGTATCGCTGTAACTGGTTGGAAATATCATTATGAAGTATTACAAAATATAAAAAAACTCATATTTTACTCATACGATATTGTGGTTTAGCGGCTTCGCCTTACTCTTTTTTATCTACCAAACTTCAGTTAGAAAAGAATTATAAAAACATCGCGGTTTACCTTATTTTTAGAGTTAAAATAAAATAACAATAATAATATATCATTTATTATTAATAGTAGTTTTACTTCAAATATTTTTCAGGAATTTTTATAAAGAAAACTTGCTTATCAATACGGAGTTTTTGTTTTGAATTATTATCCGTGTGTATTGTGTGCGTATAATGTTAAAACCACTGAACAGTTTTAAATAATTTAAATGATTCGTAATCAACAATTCTTTTCATTCCGTGAAATGGGTTTGTTAAGGGAAAAGTAGTTTAGTACGGACATTTTATCAAAAGGGTAGTAGTAAACACTCTTTTGATTACTTCTCTGCTGCTATTGCAATAAAGAATGTTTCATAAACTACGAAAACTTTAATAATTAAAATTTTACGTCTTACAAAAATAAATAATAATTACTTCAACTGGGAGCTACTTTTTAAATATAAAGTTTGAAGGCTGAAGCGCAGCGAGAGTGGATAACTAGCTTAGCATATAATTGTAATATTGGTCGAATTCCTATCAGTCTTGTAAAATCAAAGTAACCTCAACTGCTTCAGCGCTTTATTCGCTAAGTTTCCCGTTGGCCGTGCTCTATGTAAACTGTGTCATATAAATTGTAATTGTTTCTAAAACGTGCAATAATGAGATTTAAAATACTCACCACGTAACTTATCGCTAGCTTGCACGTCATATAGTTTGTCATCGCCGATAACCCTAGCCAGCTCCCGGGATACCTTGCCCTCGTCATCTAACATGTTCTGAAACAATATTTCAACTTAACGAATCTCGCGTACTTGCAGGTTCAGTCCAATACCTTAACCAAAAGGCCCAAGTTTGCTTTGATACAATGAAGCTTCAAAGAACATCTGGTCACCGCGGCCATTAATTTTGAACTCACAAATTAATTATCAGTCGCTTCGATGGAGAAAATCCTCATTAAATCAACTTTGTTAATTATTATTTACTTGTATTCTGGGGTCGCTTCGCTTCGTAAAAACTTGACTTTCACAAAATAGTAATAGCACCCGAAATAATCGCTGTCCATTTTTATCAGGCGTTTTATAAATATTTGCTGCAATTATAAACTTAAACCTTCCTCGTCAATCGGTCTGTGTATTGGTAAACACTGTGTGGGAACCTGTGTAACAGTTTTTGAAATTATCGTATTCAGAGTATCAGTATACAGAGTGACGGAGAATTAGTTTTATAAAATTATAGCCCTTGTCCATCCGAAGTACAGTATCTTTCAAGTGATAAAAGATTTTTTCAAATATGTGCCCTGGTTCAAGACATTACCTACCCCGCACAATCTCACAAAATTCATATTTGCTCTATAATATTATAAGCATAGAATATTTTGATAAAAATGTTGGACTTTTTTCTAAATCGATTGTATTTTTCGCTAAATCCAAGCCTGGAGACCGATATCAAATCACACCAGAGTATATATTGCAAACATTTCAATGACAGGGGATAGTTTTAAATCATCTGAAACTTAAAACCCGATGGTTACTTAAGCCAGCAAGTTAGTATACCAATATGTTTAGCATGATAAAAAATATAATAAAGAATTTTATATGTAGAAAGTATATTTCACTATATTCCACGTGTTTCAACGGCAATGGATGATGGTAACATTTGAGGACTTACCGACCCACAAGGATGCAGTGAACGTATTTGTTATTGAGCCCTTTACTGCAAGCGAATCCACACAATCAACAAACAAGAACTAGGCATAAACTGTTTACTTAATACTTGATTTACCTGTTGGAACTTTTAAAGTATATTATAACATAGATGAATATACAAATTATATGGACGCCTGAAAATAACAGAGCCGCAACCGATTCCCGCCGGTTAAACTTACTTTGTCGTTGTCATATGGTAATTTAAAATAGATTCCAAGGGTTTTATCCTCCTTAATGTTAAAGCACTTTTCGAAACGGTAGAAGAAACAACAAATTACGCGTATAAGTGTATTTACAAAATACCTATGACCAAATAATTTTGAATTTGTTATTAATCAACTTGAAGATAATTCATTTTTAAATTTTAGAAGCAGGATGGTGGTTAGTCACATGGGTAACGGACTCTTGAATCTTGTTAAAGATACCAATAACCTCCAACAGGCGGTTCTCTCGTCGTCAGCTAACCTTAATAATGGATAGAACTTACTCCCCAAAAGTTTTTAAAATTTTTCAATATCAATCAAATATTTAACCAATCCACAAAGTTCCCAAACTCGAAACCATTCCAAACTTTCCACAAACCAATATCGTATCATCTTAAATTACCCTTAATTGTGAACTAGAATCACATAAATTCAACCCCTTAACGAGACCGTTACGTCTCGCTTAAAACGCCATTTTGTATATTAACCCTCCGCTGCACGATAAATATGTCATGAGCGCTTATTTAAAAGTTCCCAGGTGTTCGAGCAACGGCCTGAAGAATTATATCACCGTTTTACTGCTAAATAATTAGCTGTTTCCCTTTTGGACAGCGATGCTAAGTTGCCCATTAAAGTTAACAATTTTGGAAAGTGCTCCAAAATAAATGTTCATAATGCAAACGGCTGACACTCTGGCTGCTAGTTATTAGCCGTGAACACCATGGGATCTCTCATCGGCAACGTCTCAGGCTTCCTGTCCTCGACTCCTCGCCAATGTCTGCTGGTGTACACTGCTGATAGCCACGACGCTTAGTCCTTGTTGTCGGAGCTGTGTTCTGTACGAACGTGGTTGTTGGCGCTCTGATTTAAAGTGGGTAGTCGGTTTTAAAGTAGGGTAGTTTAAAAATTGTTCATCCGATCAACTGAACTTGTATTAGTCGTCTGAAAACCATCATCATCAACATTACAACCCTTATTCGTCTCACAATGAGGTAGATAAAACCACAGACCTTTGAGAATGTTACGGAGATCTCTCGACACACAAATATGCAGGTTTCCTAGAATTCATTTGTAATAAGCACATCTTCTTCTCATATTGTCTCTCTCGTTACGGAAGATTGGCGATCAGCTCAACAAACTAGTTCATGTCTCTCATCCCGTTCACTCCCTGATGTTCCTTAAACATGACTTTTTTCTGCAACCGGTTTTCCTTTTCCCGGAAATTATTCCCATCATTACATGTTGCAGCAGCTCATATCTGTCCAGCCGCAACCCACCGTCTAGGTTTGCGACTTGTTCATGCTTGATTGTACGCGAAGGCTTGCGTGTCTGTCCAAACAATCGCAAAATTTCATCGTCTGTCACTTTATTAAATTTAAAATTACAATCATTTTGGTATTCTGTAAATACACTTATGCGCGTCATTTTTTGCTTCCACTACCGTTTCGAAAGGTGTTTTAACATTGAGGAGGTGAAACGGCGAAAGCAACTCCTCAGCACTTAGCAGCGCGTGCACACAGCATTAGTCCAGGACATCACCATCATGCAGCTGTAGGGCCTACATTTCAAAGGCTGGCTATTTTTGGCTGGCGGTTTCCTGAGATGGTTTTAATAGCCTAGTAGGCTTTCTTGAAGTACTCAATACCATATTTGATAGCTCTGCGCAGTCAAAGAATCATATAAATAGACATAAGTATATATGTGTTTGTGTGTATTTTATATCGTAAAGAAGGTAATGTAATTTATTTCTTGCATGGTTACAAACTCATGGTATATTGAGAAATATACGTAAGCCAATTTTTTTGTTATTAAACCTTCACAGTCACCATCACAATGGGAGTCCCATTGTTGCGTTGCGGGTAGCATTAACGTACACAAATATCACCTCAGACACCCGTGATCCGAGAAGAAACATAAATGTCTGCCTGGTCGGGAATCGAATTCGGGATTCCTCGCTCCGCAGACGATGTCTCTACCAACTGGGCTACGGCGTCGTCAAAAACTTACTTATAATTAAAGTCATCGCGTAAATATTTGGTATAACTGATTGCAATGCTTATTTGTAAGACTAGAAGCCAGTCGCTTTGGACCATTTCTTCAAATCTATTTCTAACGTTATAAACGGAAATAAGCAATATAAATGTTTGTGCCTTATTGGGGCGGTCTAGAATACTCCCCCCAATCCCATGCTGGCAGAACAGGGTGTCGTAAGAGGCGACAGATGCCAACCCGCTTGGTGGTAGTGCTTCGCGTATGGATTGTATTATCAATATTACTATTAAGTCGTTGATGTCCACGGGCGACGGTGACCGCGTACCATCAGGTAGCTCGTCTGCTCGTTTGTCGGCCATTAACATAACAAAGCTCCTGAATATTCGCCTACCACGTCCGAAGTTATTACACTCGGTCGATCGATTGACTCGAATGAACTTTAAAACTGTGATTGTTATCGTTTCCTAATAAGTGATTGTGTTACCGAACAACGGTGAAACAATGAGCTGATGTGCACGATACGAACGCACAGCGAACGGCGGCAGATTTTAATTGTAACCCAAAACTTCTCCGGTTAAAACGTACCTCGGGAGAACAATATTAACTGTATTATGTTAAGGCGCAGCGCTTGGAAATCGTTTCAAATAAATTTGAAATTGAAATGGTTTTTTTTTTTCTCATTAATTAGTTTATATTTAAATACTGTTCGATCTACGTTTATCTTTGTACCTGAAACCGTTGAATGAACGTGGATAATTTGCGTGTGTCTTTTTTTTTAACTTCAATTTACTTAGTATCAAAGGTAGAGACATTTTTATAACTACACGTGGCTTTCCCGCTGTTGTTCATTGAACTTCTCTCACAGTGCTAGGGGTTAAAACTACAGTTCATCACGTAAACCAAGTGTGGATTGGCAGATTTACATCACCTTTTTTCTTAACCGGCTTAATCGATAATTAATCTCTAATACGCACATGATTTGGAACGTTAAAGATGCGTTCTTAATTCGAACTCAAAGGCTTATTTTTTCTTTCGTTTTTTTTTAATCTCAAACTCCATCTTAAATTATTTTTTATGTCAATACACGACAAACACGTAGACTGGTGATCTATGTGATGACATTTTCAATACTATCCAAATACTGATGATATCCCAGAGGCTTGGCCGGCCACGAAAAGATCAAGAAACACATTTTAAGTTTCATTCTAAACTAACGTTATGCAAATAAAAATCCTACCGCTCGAGCATTTGAGCACTAAAATTCTTCACCGAATCCACAAAACTTCGCCTTAAACCGTAGCGCCGTATTAAGCAGTCATTACTAACATGTGACGTATGAACGTGACGTTCTTAATTGCATTCCGTCCCTGTCACACGACGCCAGTCTGAGGGAGACGGGAGATCAATTTGTACGAACATTGAGTGACTTACAATCTCATATAAACACTCCATTCACTAATGTTTACATCGGCAAGAGGCCCGGAGGTCGAAGGACCCGTTTCAAACGGGTCAGTTCTGACCCGAGATTTGGTTTTATCTACACTAATAATAAAACTAGAACGGGGATGAATCTGTACATAAAATATTTTTACCATCTCAGCGAAGATCGGATGTGTTATCGTTGTAGAATTAATAAAATAATATTCATTCAAAGTTGGTTTCACAAACACTTTTTGAACCTCAAACTACCCCATCGCTTCAACAAATCCTTACCGTGAGTGGTTCCTGAAGAAGAAGCGGTGAGAAACTGTCTAGGAGTTCTTTTTTACTACTCACAGTTACAGAACGCACTCATGTCCAAGCAGTCTTATCGTGAATGTAATATTTTTTTTGTTTTTGATAACCTGTCCGCATAAGAATGCCTTTGACGTGAGTTATTAATTTACAATATTGCATTTCTGTTAATTCAACGGAATTTTATTATAAATATTTACACATTTACCCATGAAAAAGCCACCAGTTTTGCTCTAGTCTGAAATTTGGAACAATCAGTTTAGCCTTACTCCTAGTATTAATACTGTGAACATTACTCTTCCTAAGAAAACTATCAGAGTATTCTTTAACGTACATAATATTATCTAAAATATATTGTGATGCTACAGTTAATATATCAATTTCTTTAAAGAGATCTCTAAAGGAATCCCTAGGTCTGAGGTTGTAAATGGCGCGTACTGCTCTTTTCTGTAATATAAAAATCGACTCAATATCAGCAGCTGAGACCCATAACAACAGACCATAAGACATCACATTGCGAAAGTAGCTGAAATGGAATACGACTATTTGTCTTTTAATATCTATTACAGCAACACGCGAAGATGTTACTTCATATAAGAAAGAAAGAAAGAAAAACATATTTCTATCTCAGGGTTGCAGTACATATATGAATGACAATAAAACAACAAAATAATCATTACTGTGACAATCATGTACATATAATATTAACGTAAATATAGGAACAAGAATCTCAGTAAAATTGCTTCGGAATTGCACTCACTAAATAGAAAAGGTTAGCACTCAGAGATCGGCGTAGAGAGGCAACACTGCTCGAGTCAGCTGCCAAACGACTGGTCGTGTTCCGGCTGGGGG
>PDGT01000020.1:750281-777173 GCA_003671415.1 Megathymus violae | reverse complement strand
TAAGAAATGCTTCACGACATTAACATTAAAATCGTATCCAGTCCTTGCTTATTAAACGAATAAATCAATCAATCAATAATCAATATAATGACAGTATCAGGCGTCACATTGCGGAAATTTATTGTTATTAAATTAGTATTAATTTACTTTGCAACAATCCGCAAGCACAGTGTACGATGGTATATACTTCTGTACATGCATAGAACCTCCTTCCCTCCCACGAAGGAAAATATGTATTTATGATAAATAAAAGTATACACCGACACACATACCGTCACCGACAAGCGTTTCACCCCGTAACGGAGCATCATCCGGGTAGTAGACTCTACGAGTGTTAGCCGCAAAGTCATATACCATCATATTATCATATCATTACGCTTACGGATTATTGCAAACTAAATTAATACTAATTTAATAACAATAATCAATCGTAATCAATTTACAAATATTGACGTTGAGTTGAGAAACGAGACGCCAAAAAGAATTTTTGAATTAATCCCGCTTAGTTTCGACAGTTACTCTTTCCGGACTGGTATTATCAGAAAGGCGAAAGTCGAAAGCACAGTTGTCATTACCGCACTGTACACAATGTATAAGGGTTGCTGTAGGTCTACATAAAAGACGATCATTTTAAAACGGTGAAGACTCCAGACCAGTTTAAATGTTTACACACTCACACTACCGCACTAGGATTCCTGTGTTGCGGGTAACATGAAATCAGCAACTACCCCGGCCGAGATCGAACCAGGGACCCGTCGCTTGGCAGGCAGGGTCACTATCAACTCGGCTATGAGCTCGTCACGACAAAATAAATAAACAAATATAACATACGAGTAAACCGAATCAGATCTAAATTTCAAGGATAAGTTACGTAACTTACATCACCGAGCACAATGATCTTGAGGAGCATTTTAGCATCATCACAGACCATCGTGCAACGCGTACCATAGTGTAAAATGTTAAAGCAAAAATAAGGTTTAGGAACATAAATAACCAACGTAATGGGAAACATGCGCAATAAGAGGAATTTGTCCGACCAGTAAAGCGGCCCGGTAACGGCTGATATGACAATAAAATTATATATACAGTACGGACAGACCTACAGATTTAGACAATACTATACAATGAAGAAATAGGCTTAATTTGGTGACGTCTTCATATCGCCTTCAAAAGGTGCAGCATTCTTTTGTGGGGCTTGCATTTCGTTTTTACAATAAGGTTCCAAAGTCGATACGTGAGTTGCCCATGGGAACTTTTAGGCGGCGCGTTAAAGCACGGCTTATAGGTAAAGTAATTATAGTATAAATGAATATAGTAATGACAAGGACGTATGGAAATATTAGTGTCGAAACCTGTTCCGTACACCATTGTTACCGTGTGTTATTTAATAGATGTGCTGAGGAGTTTCTTCTCCTGAATCTTAAAGCACCTTGCCGAAACAGTAGTAGAAGCAAAAAATGACGTGCATGCAAGGTATTTATAGAGTACCTAAATTATCATTTTTAACTTTACATTTTTGCCCAATCACATATTCTACCTATATACCTACTAATTTTGCATCAAGATCAGTCAAAACGTTTTTGTGTTATTGAAGGACACACAAACAGACTGACGAAAAATTTCAAATTAATCAAATTGACGCCAGTGAATCATAAAACGAATATTTATCATGAAATTGGACAAATAAATTGAATGTACAGACAGACAGATACTACAGATTTATATTGTATTGATATATCTTTTGTTACTCAATATAGCCCATATTTATCTGATCCAGAATTCATTATGTACCCACCATGATATTTTCACAGTAATTGACATTACTTAGATAAATTTACGACTCTTCATAGCTTTGTAACAATAGCCTTCTTACCAATTTCAATACGCGAAGATGGCTGTTTCTTTTTTAAATTACATTTAATATTGCAATTTAAAAATATACGCTTTCAATACTAATATTATAGCATAACCAAGTCACTAGTGCTTCTGTGTAAAGACACGAAAGTGAAGCTCACCAGCAAAGAACATCATAATGACAAGAACGCCTGCAGATACTAGCCCGGCAACTGCTCATACTTACTGATTACACGAAAGATATTAACAAAAAAAATTTTGAAAAAAAACAATGTTACAATTATATACAGAACGAGGCAAAAGTGACGAAGTAAAGACACCGTTTTTCTCGATAACTACAGAACATCAAAACTGATATACGTCCTTAGATTGCACAGCAAAATCCCTTTTACACGCAGACGCAACTCAGGGAATATTTTTTGCAGTGTACATAAAAAAAGCGGAAACAATTTTAATCACGATAACCACTCAAACAATTACAAAACTAACCATAAACTATAAAGCCGGCTCATCACCATAAAAGGCTTTATTTATCCATCGAAAAGCCCACCGGAAGTACTCCTCGCGATTATTAAAACAACTTTTGTATAGTCTACATCCCGTCAACATTACGGTATTACAAAAAAAAAGTCCAACAACGAAGCCTTTTCGCGAATCGAGAACAATGGCGCCCCCTTGCGGCACAGGATTAAAACTGGATGGTTGCAGATGGCTATACCTTTGTACTTTTATCCACAGATAGACTACAAGATTTTTTTTGTATTCACGCAAAATCCCTCCGGGTTCGCCTGTGTTGTGGGTGGCGTGGACACTCAAATCATAAAGCCGACGGACCGAGACTCAATATTTATGTCACATAAATGTCTGCCGCGGACGAGAATCGAAGCCAGAACCTCTCAGGTAGGTAGAGCCACTACCAATCGTACTATAGAGTCGCCAATTACCATGAAATATCTTTTCTAATGCAACCATGGACTATTTTAATTTAACAAAAGACAATAATCTATAAAAAAAAATCATTGTTAGTACTCACCCACGTGACATAAGTAGTTAGAGGGAACAATGTCTACACTCATCCGTTTAAATTAATAATTATCTATCAATCAGTCAATTTACTGAATAGATTACTAGATGTTCGCTATTGAAATTGCAGATTCTCAATACAACTCCAAACACCAGTACAGCGTTTGTTCAAAGTGCCATATTCAAAATTGTTCCCCCTACATCTTTTGAAATTAGGTCATACCAGCTGCCAACAGCACACAACGGTGGAAAAGTGAAAAGCTCATTGAACTACTGAGACTGACACGGCAGTTCTAGTCTGCTGTTCACTTTTCTTCAGGAGGATGGAGCATAACGCTGGAGCATGCAAAGCAGAATTGTTCACTTTTCTTCAGAACAACGCTGGAGCATGCCAAGCAGAACTGGTTATTGATAACCTAGGATCTACAACTGGAAACTCTTCATCATCCAATACTCTCTAGATCTTTTACTGACTTTTTTTTTATTATTTCGGAATTTAGTCAACAATTTTCCATACTTTTTAGCAAGACATCAAATAAGGCATCCATGAGATTTTCGGAAAATACATGGATTGACTTGATATTTTATCGGAAAATTTATTTCTATATCTAATTATAGACTTTGGAATCCATCTCTTTCGCCCGTTAATCTCCGGCATCCTAAGTTCGTGTCTACATAAGACAAAACCTCCTTATTTATTCTCTCCCGGTCTCCTACCGAGACATTATTAAGCCATCTCCGTGCCGATATATCTTAGCTCAAGTTGTAATGGACAGACATATCGGTTCGCGAGGTGGTTCTCAGGAGTACTATAAAGTATTTGTCGCATAAATCTGTTTTACTAGAAATGTGTATAGAAAAAGTTATACCCGTCTTAGTGTCGCGGCAGAGTTATAGGCTTCGTATTGGACAGCTGTGAGAGGTGTTTATTGTCAGGGGCCTCGTATAAAACTGTGCAACGGGTTTTATGTGTCAGGAAAAGGGGGTAAAATCTATATATTAATGAAATTGTAACAGGACGATACTATAAGTTAAGTAATTGTAGAAGTTTTAACAAAGTACGCTTTGTTATGGATATTGAAATTCAGAGAATACAAAATAAATTGTTTATTGCAAACACTTCAAAGAATCTTAATAGCGTGATTCAGTCGCCTGATCAACGCCATCTAGGTATTGATGAAAGAACTACATGTAGACCTTAACCAACATCAAACAACAACGCTATTTCAAATTAAAACTGTGCCATCGGTTCATCAAGTCCCAACCATGATCAATCTCGGGATAGCAGTTATAAACTCCTGACCACACCAGTTTCTAGCTCAACTGTCTTTGACATAATCATAACATTTCTTTCATAACAAGAATACTTTAATAGGTTCTTGTAACCCAAATGGAATTTTATTATAATTTACACAAATCAATCCATGAATCTCACGTGTTGGAAGTCGCTGGGTTTTATACCACCTCAACTAGGTACCGTACATAACTAGTGCCTGATGATAAGGTTCTTGCCGTCTACCACTTAATATGTTTATATGTCACCATTATGAAATTAAAGATCTAGTTTCCGAGCACGTTCGGCTTCCTTTCTGAATGAGAACGTGTAACATAATCCCCCTGTATAAAATTCTTAATTCCCCTCGCTTTGCTTTGGAAAATTCTGCGGGCACAGACCCGGTTCCCGAGATCATGCTAGATGACCCATATTATAATTTCCATATATGCCAGTATGCCAATACTTACACGTGTTCAAACAGAAAAGCATAAATTGCCAAAACAATATATTTAGACTTTCATTAAAATCGATATCAATTTTATTAACTAATGAAACACTAAGGTCTCCCACGAGTACAATTTACTAATGAAGAAGATGTGAATTACACTTAACATAAATATATTATCTCCCGTGGTTTAGGCTGTACATTGTCCGTCAGTCAATGACTTCAATTCGTCGAGAAGGGATTCTTGCAAACGAATTTTTCGTAACACAACTGTCAAACTAAGCGTCACATATTTTGTGTTAAGATTTTCGTACATCAATTCCATTCATATTTTAGACATTTTCTGTGGATTTTCTGTAAATTGTATTTCATACAAATGTTGCTCTGACAATTATAAATCACTACAAAAAGATAGTTAGCCAAATTGATCGAGTTATTTTCAAGGTATCGCCTCATACATACGACAAGGGATTTTTATTAAAAAGATCAAAATCTCCATGTGTCAATGTTACCGCTTAGCATCTGTGACAGGTATCTATTTTTTCGGTGATTTAAAAAAGAATATCCTACATCTCAGGGTTTTCCCCATCCCCCGAACAACCCCATAAAAGAGTTACTCCACCCTGCAGTCACACAAATCACTTAAGGCCCCGCGTATAAATACCGCTTAAGGCGCAAGACGCGATATGATTTGTCGTCTGTTACGCCCTTAAGGGCTAAGGGGTGTGTGTTTTGATTGAAAACGGAAAATAATTTTGGTACAATGGTGTTTTATTACGATGTCTGGTGAAAACTATATTGTGAAGACAAAAACTGCGTCTCTTTTGTTTATATTAGGGATGTTATGGATATGAAACTTCGGATCTAGATATGGATACCGGTATAAGAACAATATTGTATCGGTTTCGATTACGGTTACAGAGCTCCATAATATATATTCTGTATGCTACTACAATACTCCTACCGACGTGGTTGGATGAGTAACAAGAGGGCCGACGGTGAAGCGTGCCCTGCTTCGAAGGTCAGAGACGCTCGAGAACTATGGTCACAGCGCTCACCCATCCGACCACCGGCCGCGCTCCAAGTTGCTTTATTCGGTCGACCATTTGCAACTTGACAAGTCGCGCTCCGATCATACCACGCATTATAACAATGTCAACTGTAAACTTACCGAATCTCGGAAACTGCTATCAGCGTGTCCTGAAAAAAAAAGATTTAATTCTTAATGTAAAGTTAACATTTGGAAGTCACATCTTTTTACGTGAGCCAAATACTTACGAACTTTTACATAAGTTAATTTGAACTATAACGGGTACTCACCATTTTTGTAATCGTACAGATATTTGAACCCGATAAAAACAACAAGTCGTGAGTATGCGTTATAGTTCAAATGTTTATGTCCGCAATGATATAAGTTATTGTATGATATAGATATTGTAATTATGTTTTGTCTTCTTGTGTGTCATTTCAACAGGGCACACAAAATTCTTGATAAATAGTTTCATGGGTAAAACCTGTTTTTATCACGCCACCAGGAAACTAAACTTACCTGACCCAAAAAGTCCAGCATAACTCCCCAATTGATTTGTTAGATCTGATCTCCAGATATCTCTGAAACAAAGCTGACTTTACAGTGGGGCCGTACCAGCGCACCGTATCAGCGCGATTGTACACTAGAAAACTGTTTGCTGGGCTTGAGTTCTTTTATAACAGCCGGTAAACGAATAGACCACCAGATAAGAGGCCATCGCTGCTCAACCGCATCCGTAACAACAGGAGAGTCACGGACACGTTGCCGATCAAAGAACGACGAATCCAGTACAATTTGGCAACACTGCAATGTTTTGGTTGCAGTGCAGTGCAATGAAAACTTCCCGAATGAGTTTCTAACAAGAATGTTACCTGCTAGATTTACCTTAACACAATATACCACTGATACCGCTATTTTCAAGTTCCAAATGTTCATGAAAGACGGTGACTGACGTATGTTATTTATAACATCCGCGGCCATTTTGAAATTTTTGAATTTCGTCATAACTAAGAGAATGTTAACACTTATTACACACCCCGCTATTTTATTTCATATTTAAACTCACCCTCGGTTCGAGAAACGTATACTTTACACAGTACGTCATACCCACATCTAAAACTATTGTTGCCCGTTACTTCTAACAGGCGTTTTAAAATTTAATGTGTATTAACATAAATTCCGTTAAGTAGTTTCAGATCCAAATCGAGATGAATACATATAGACAAACAGATAGAAAGTGTTCTAAAAATACTTGATTATGTTTAGCTATAGTCTATTGCATTTAATAATCGACCTATATTTTAAAGTTACAGACAGACTCTCCAATTTCTTTTATTAGTGAAATAAGATAGAGTACTTATTATATCTGATGATATTTCATAAAAATACATTGTTTCAATTTCATTACGTACTAATAAAAACACCAACAGAACCGAATATCTGCATACAGTATTTCAATGCAGGTAGACTTTGTTGTAGCAGTGGTAGCCTAGTAGTTTGAACGTAGGTCTCCCGCATGGAAGACGTGAGTTCGAATCCTGTACGCAGCTTTGGTTTTCCAAATTATGTGCGTATCAACTATCGCTTGCTTTGGTGAAGGAAAACATCGTGAGGAAACCTGCATTCCTGAGAGTTTTTTATAATGATATTAAAGGTATGTAGTTTGGAACCCGCACTCGACCATAGTGGCAGACTATGGCCTCGACCTTTTTCACTGCGAGAGTAGTCCCGAGCCCCAGCAGTGGGACGATATAGGTTGTAATGATGTGACTTTCTTCTCGGCAACACGCATTTCAGAATTTGAAAACATGCATTTTGGATTTCTCCTCTATTTGTTTCACTTTATTTTACTGCATTTATAACTCACATTATGGATTAATATCTAAGACATTTTCATGCCGATAAATAACACATATTATACAATAAAGCGATAATAATAATTAATCGAATTAATAGTAAATTTAACGCATGACAATAATTAATAGCAATTGTTTAGAATTTGGATTCTATTTGAATTGTAAGGCGTAAGTTTTCCGAGGTGGATTGTGTCGTTATTTGGCTTCAATCTAGAGCAATGATATTTCATACATACGACAACTGGTTATTTTTATGTGTATAAAAATTACCTCGGAGTTGTTTTCACAGTTTCCTCAGTCTGCAAGTCCCCACCCTGATTCCTGTGTCCTAGATTCAGTGGCATAGTCTTGAAAACCACCACAGACGTGATCAGGACGGAGACCAGGAATACGACGATAAGAAAGCCAACGCACGCATAATCACTTCCCATTAGTTTCTTGAGACTTGAAAGAATATTTATTTGTTACATTTTATTCATCGTACAGAAAACCAAACATTAAAAATGTGGAGGCAGAATTACAAATGGAGATGGGCTGAATATTTGTTGAGGGTGAAAATGGAGAAATGGACAAAGTAACAGACTGCTATCAGAGAGAAAATTAAAAAGGTAGAAGTAGGGAAACAAAGAGTTCAAAAGACGATTCTAAGCTGGTCGTAAATGGATTCGGCTAGCAAAACGATAAATCAAATGGAAATCTTTGTAGGAGGCCTTTGTCGAGAGACGAGCTGTTGCAAAGACAGATAAACCGGTGGGTCATAAGTGAAAAAAAAAACACTAAACTTAAAGTTATGGTTTTAAATAATTCTATAATTAACAAACACGAAACAGAGGCAACTCATTTATTCAATCCATCATGCATCTACTTTATTAGAGACTCTCGTCTTACATCGGTTTTCTTCCTTTTGCAGCTGATCTTTTACCGTATACACAAATAAAAATAAAGTCGAGGGACATATTGCCGAACTCAAAACTGTAATGTCGTTATCCAACATATTTTTATTTTACTGTTCCTATATATCAAAAACAGAGCTATATATCTAGCGTTATTGGAAAATCATACCACAAAAGAAATTGCGCACTAATTGTCACCGATCCAATTCCCAACCGTATCCCAGCCGCTGGGCAAAATACTATGGCAGATGTAACAGCATTGCGCGTTTCAATAACCAAAATATACCATTTGTCCCCATGAGATTGTCTATAGCTGCAATAATTTATCGCTAACTAAAGATAAGTGAAGACAAATGAATTCATATATAAAATAAAAGGGGCCGTTAATGAAATGAAATGAAATATCATTCAAAGTTGTTTTTTACAAACACTTTTTGAAAGTCAAACTACGCCATCAGTTAACAAATCCACACCATAAAATTTAGAAAGAAGAAGCGGCCAGAAACTCCCAAGGAGTTTTTGTAAATCAGTTAAACAGAGTTATTAACTGGCAGTAAAGGATAACTACATTGTAGCAACCGGTTGCAATACCGTCAATGGTTTATCATCAAGAAACCGTCATCTATAGGTAGGATATGAATGTATGTACTCACGGACAAGTAGCACACGAGCAACTGTCATCTGTTCTTTTCTTATCTGCATCCTTCTGTAAAATAATATACGCTGTCATTCATGTCAAATGTATTTTCGTGATGAAAGATTACTATAAACTGAATTATATCAGTGACAAGGGTGACTGAATTAAATTTCGTAATACGTAATAGGTGTTAAAGAAAATATTCTCATTGGCGAGTTTATACCGGAATCTTCTCTAGGCAGTTCTCTCAGAAGGGACTTTTGATTTTGAAACGTATTGGAATATAATTTACAAACTCTATTCTTTCATTTCAATTTTAGATGAGCTTTCATTCTATTCAAAATCTCGAAAATGTTAATTGAAACATAGATTATAACAAAACATCTTATTACTACCTACTAAAAATCAAATTTAATTCAATAAATAGAGATGCATGCTTAGAAGTGACATCACAAATAGTACTATGGCAGTAATGGTTTGTCTTCGCCATATCTACGACTACTGTTGGCAATGTCCCGGCGGCCTCTTATGACCTGTGTAAAACCAGACCATGGCACGTCGACCAATGAGCGTCGAGTGCTCCCCTCCAAAACAGGGACAACTAACCTGACAAAGTGTTAGCGCAATATTACTTTGACAGCCGTCGAAGTTACACATGTGGTACTCTCTAATCATATATATTATGCAGTTGTTGTGTAACATGAGATTTAACAAGTACTGATGGAATAATAGTCCTGGATGGATAGTTGGATTGTTCTATATGTAGGAATTAGTTAACGCAAGTTATCGGGGAATCCGCTTTTTATCTGGCTCTCTGACATTGCAACTTAAATACGTATAAACAAAAAAACGGGGGCTCTAGAAGGTTGGCAGTTAATGTGTATCGAATTAAATGACGCGATTAAAATGGCTGGTAAAGAACCCATTGATCCATTCGCGAACGCCTTGTCTATTAATGGTTCAAAGTACGACTAAAAATAAAGATTAAAAATTATTAAAGCCACTCACCCAAAGCCACCAACTGTCTCTTTTTTCACTCTTATAAGGCTGAAACTAAATTGATAACATTGACATATATACATATCTATAGTAACAATAAAACTAACGGCGCCGAATTTCTACGTCGAAGATCTTTTGTACATTTTAATGTAAAAATTTTTGGGATGCGTCTTTCCACGTAAGCGAGGAAAAAAGGATTCTCCACCACACTCTAGTGTAGATTCGTGGACAACGTATATATATCTGTATCTAAATTGTTTTATGAACTTGTAGACAGTGTAAACCAACTCAAAATTGATTCAGTTTTATTTGCATTATCACGGGATATGCAAGAAGACGATAAGAAAAGACCTCGAAAAAATTGAGTTGCATACATTTCTAAAATAGGCATCTGGGACGCGTGAAACCATTGGTCTCGATTGTTATCGTTAGATAGCATTCATTCAGCTTAACCAATTTTCGGGCTGCTTAAATTCTAATACATTTATCCACTAACCACTCCCTGGCAAGACACGATCGGAGCAGGATGCTGTCCGCTCGAAGCCTTCTCATTTCCGACCAACGTCCTATAGGGTTGGATGTCAAGTAAACTTACCATATTCTGAGTTCCATTCTCATCGTATACCCAATTACTCTGATTCTGATCTATGCGCTCCGCCATTTTCTTTTTATACTTCTGCTTCGATCTGTCCATGCTGCTAGAGTCTGTTTTCTGGGAATTAACCAGCAAGATTAGATGTGTAAAACTCCAGAATGTCTTTAGCGTGTAAGTCTGAACCAGCAACCCCTGCTTCTGGTGTCAGTTGCTGCAGGAGAACGATGTTTATTTGGAAAGTGAAAGACTATACAGTATTATAGCGACGGAATTCATCAATGATTAGATTCTTTAGCACATTTTGCTACTTTTAAGAATTTCACATTTTTTTATCAAGATAATATCTGCATAGTTTAGTTCATCGCAAGTGGAATGCACACTCATTTAATAAGATTTGGGTTTCGGCTATTACTTTGAACTAACCGAACATACAACAAATATATGTAAATGATATTAAAAAATAAATATTTAGCGTAATTTATCTTCTGCTGCGAAGTATATAAACATGGTAAGACCTGTTTTGATGGGGTACTGTTGATGCAAATACAGAGATCTATTGCACCTGGCTCTATTTCTACAATACGCAAAATAACATTGTTTTTTTTACAGCAGCTGGCAGCAAAAGTGACATTTGGTCTCACGAATAAATCAATCTGAGTCCGTTACACCTAAGTCGACCTCGTTAAATACTTACTTGATCAGTTTTGGACCTAGAACTTATATATTTCTTGTGTTGCTTCTCTTGTTTCTCCTCCAGCAGATTTGCCTTTTCCGTATCTCTGAAACAAGCATTCAGAATGATTAGTACTTTCGATTAAAAATACCGTTAATTGATCAACAACCAATTTGAAAACTTAATGAAAATTTAATTGGATATCTGTCAACGGACTTACATTATGTAAACTGTATGTCATATAATTTTATTTAATAAAATAAATATTCTCAAACTGAAATTAACAAAGACTTTTACTAAGCTTGTTCACTTTACGAACCAACACTGCAACGGTACTTACCATCACATGGAATTATGCTTGAGCATTGACTAGTGGTAAGTGAAAAGTAAAAAGTAGAGATAATGCCGAAGTGCTTAACCTCCGTTTACAAATTTTCTTTCATAACTTTGTAAATTAAACTGACTTATATTAAAAAACGAAGCGCCAATAAGCCTTAATCTGTTTAATACATCACAATTTACATGATAAAATTTACTTTCAAAGATAAATAAAAAAAAAGAATAATTATGCACATTTTATCTTTGCCCACTAATACATTTAAAGATAATTCTAGACACCGGTCGCTTAATAATCTATATCTTGGCTTTGAAGAAAGCCAAAGTTGTTTATTCATAACTCACAGTAAGGTCCCGACAACTGTGACCACTTATAATGATCCATAATCGACATCTGTCATATAATCAGGGGTGTCGCAATCGATTATTATTTTAACAAAATAAATATTGCTATGTTAGTATATACTTATCAATAACTGATAAACGAGCAGACGGGGCACTTGATGGTAAGTGGTCACCACCACCAGTGGACGTCCATGACGCCAAATGCAACACCAACGCGTTACGAGCCACGTTGCAAGCGATAGAACCGCAGGTTATATTACAATCCGCTAAACCTCAACACTCATCCCCGAACATTGTTAGAAATCTGGTACCACATTTCTCCCGCACCCCTCCCGCGATAGGCCCGTCTACAACTCTGTCATCAACATAGTCTGTATGAGGGAGGTCTTTAGGATATAACAACACTTTCAAAACTACATTACCGATTAAGTACTTACTTATTTTCCTTCTGCATCATTTCCTTGAAGACCCTGAGTATGGGCGATTGGGTCTCTTTGTCCGACTTTCGGTCATGACTGAAAATAAATATTTATTAAATGTTTACACTATCTCAGTATGGATGAGCGGTTTTAAAATTGGTCTAATTCGGAACAGTTTAAGCCACATATTTTTCAATGCATATATTTGAAACTAATGTTCTGTCATCGGTTCGGGCAACACACTCTTTAGGTTCACGGGTGTCATTAGTATTTACTAATCACAACTGCAATATTTTTTAATCCGACTTTTTTAATTTTCTTGAAAATTTTTATTTATTCCATACATCTAAACCTTTCCTATAAACTATTCTGCATACTGGTAACAATTTTCCGAAAATCTGTGCAGTATTCACAGAGATTATCGCGGTTAAACAGACAGATACTTTGATTTATATAACAAGAAGTAAAGAAACTCCAGTCGTTTTAAAATTGAGAAAATCACATATTTTGGTGAATCAGTGCTCCAGTTAAAATTGTACATTCCACCACACTGTTCCAATGTGGATCGACAGAAGGGTTCTTAACCAACTTCAGCGTCAAAATTCTTATATAGTTATTGGAGATCTCTAATTCACCAACCACCACCACACTTGACGCCACCACCACATTGAAATATATAATTAATTCACTAATAAATTGTGCCCTTATCATATGAACTATACATGACAAGAATTCATTTAAAATAGTAATTATACATATATTACACTGGTTTGTGCTAGGGAGATCAGTGAATCTGCCGAAGACTCATGTAACACTGACTAAGCATATTGATGACCACTCTACATATAGTGTAATATTTGTTTGTTTGTTCAACCTTTATTGTAAATTCAAAAATGAATATTACAATGGGTGGACTTAATGCCTTGTGCCATTTTCTACGAGTCAACTCTGGTGATAATGACAAGTTGCGGGAGGTGTTACAAAGAACTCTAATTGATATAAATATATTTATATATACATACATATTGCCATATATATGAACTGATAGAATTTCTTTCATACTCATGTCACTTATCTAAATACAACTATAGGTGCACAACACACTACAATGTTAGGTGCAAATATTACTAAGATAAAAACTTAAAAATTAACTTTACAAGTGAATCAGGGCTCCAGTTACTCTGGCGGTGCAAATGAACAATAAAAAAAAACTATCTAACGATAACCACGGGAGAATGCATGCCGTACCCTTCCAAGCACAGAGCCAATTTAAGCCGAGCGCTCACCCAGACAAACGCTCAAATACTTTTGCTCGGAGTCACCCATCCAAATCGCGACACAAACAAAACCTAGACTAAGGCAATACCTAGTGCTAACACACGGCAAATATATTCTACTGTATAAATCTGTTGAGATTTTCGTGTATGCCTCGAGACAACTTAACAGCTTGACCGATCTTAGTGAAAATTTGTAAGCAGTTAAAAACGTGATTGTGTAAATAGGCTATATAAAATGTCAGTTAACCTAATGATGTCTATTGAAAGCAAAAAATATTAAATTTGTAATAATAATGTAAATATAATATAGTCCAACACGAACGAAGTCGGACGGGACCGCTAATCTTACAATAAGTTTAATGAAATACTTACCTTTTGTGACTAAATCCCATTTTAATGTAATTTATTTGTAAATGACATTATAAAATTTGTTTTCTTTTCATTCTGACGTTGAGATCTACGTTCATGCTATGAGGTCTACGGATGAGGTTCAATTAATAACATAATAATTAATATAATGTCGAATAAGGTGATTGATACATTTGTTAATAAACAAAAATGTACATTAAACTTCAATTCATAAATTTAAATAGATGAATCTATGCACCAGGTTAGCGTCTTTATTATCTGAGCATTTGTTTCTAAACAGTGGAAAGTTAAAAAGTAATGTATTGAATAAAATCTTCACAAAATTATTTGATGCGCGATTTTTTCTTGTAAATGACAAACCGAGTTTTGAATATCACAACAGGCGCATCTGTTCCATAGTTACATAAGTTTAAACTAATATTCACATTTACCATGCCAATAAAATGAAATCTAGAACTTTTAAAATTTAATTCACAATCCGCATTTAAACTTAACCATGATTAACTTTCAGAGAAAATATTCTTCAACTTTAATTCTAAACATGACTTCAAAAAGTAGAAACTCAAAGTTAAGTTTACAAAAAAATATCTTCCAAACTTCAAGATATATTTACAAATATTACTTCAAAACAGTATCTGGTTCTACTCGACGCAAAACCATTACTTGAAAGACCCTTACAAGATAAACTGCGATTATTTCTCCCAACGCATCAAACGTAATTTTATTGCTGTATAAGAAACCATAATGTTGTAACGAAATATTAGCAATTTGTTTGAGTGATACGCGAACCTGCATGCTTTTAGGGGTCCCTTAAAATATGACTATTACAAATACTATGCTGATATACATACATATAAATACTCGCAAATCGCACTCGCTTCGCTTCAGAAAAGGACCGGGTTTTTCCCAATTTGTGAATTAGACATACATTACTTTCTAAGTTTTTGAATTGAAACATCTTTAGGCGCGCTGAGAGTAAAAATTCAAGGTCGTGACACACGAGTTCGGGCAATGAACCTGTAACGTTTTGTATCTTTTGATAGATGGCATTGCACTCCGATAAAGAACACTATTTTTAGTTTTATATGGGAGAAGAAAAATTGTCATATAGGTTCATCCAAGCAAGTGCGTGTTTACTTACAAATGCGCATTTATTTTATGTTTTACGTTAGAGCGCACGCCTATTACGAAATAGTCCACGTGTTTGTTAAAAATAATATTGATATTTTCATATAAGTTTGACGAAAGTGGAGTTATTTTTTATACAATTAATTGAAATCCTTATCAAAATAAGTGAATAGAATACGAATTTAATTATTTATTTATTTATTTTATCAACAAAAACCAATTTACAATAGTGTAATGATCGTAAACAGTAGCAATAGTGTAGAACTAGGTCGCTACTGTTTACGCCCACCTCGGAGTACTTTACAATATTCTTATTAAACTGGAACATTAAGTTATATGCACGTTTGCATGTTCAATGTGTTAAGTGTAAGCGAGTGTTTGCAAGTGTGTGTGTGTGTGTGCGCGTGTATGTTAGTGAGTTGTGTGTGTGTGTGTGTGTGCGTTTGTGAGTGAGTTGTGATATTAAGAGTGTGATATTCTGATTATACAGTAGAAATAAGTAATTCAGTCTCATTATATGTTAGATTTTGCAAGATTTCTGTCAATTTAGATTTAAATTCACGGATAATGAGTGGATATATATTTAGGATTTTATTAACTCTATTGTATACTAAGGTTGAAAGATAATCGAAGTGACGCCTTGCTGGTGCGGAATTACTTTTAGATGTATTGTATATAATTATCCAAACATTGAGAAGGTTCAGTTCAAATGTGCGCACGTCGTGCACACAAAGCTTTTATTTATGAACGGATTGCAATGAAACGAACTTTAAATATTACGTGATGTTTCCTGCAATAAATAGGTGAAAGGTGAAAACTGTAACGAAATCGGTTAATCCATTTCTGACATTAGCGCTCACCAATTTTGGTCTCTTTTTTGTCTGTCCACGTATCAAACTAAAACTACTAAACAGATATATAGTCTATTGTATCTAGTATATTGTAATTAACAGCTTGGCAAAGAAATCCTCAATTGTCTTTGCTTTGCGTAATTATAAAAAAAATACTCCGGAACCCACAAACGCAACACGTCACGTGCTTAGCCAGCTCGTATTGAATTTTATTGGGGTTTCTTTTGAGGTATGACAGTAATAAACATGTATTTAAGGTTTAAGGCTATATAAGTGGTGTTTTATTTTGCTATTCGGTTTAAATACAGCCTTTACAGCGAATAAAACACGCGCGAAATAAAAATGTGTATTGCGGTATTTTTTTTATTGAAATAGAAAATATCCCGTAGAGCTGGTGGTCACTCCGTATCCGAGGGATGGGTTCGATCCCGGTCGGGGCAGACGGGTGACAGGTAATGTTTGTTTTCTGGTCGGGTGTGTTTGTGATGTTGTATTTGTGTGTCCATGCTAGAGGCATAGGAAACCCTATTGTAGATGTGTATGTGACCGTTTATTTATTTATGTAGGCGTCCTTGCACTGAGGTTTCCGCACGCCCAACGCTGGGGACTCTGATTTTACACTGAAGTATAGTGCGCCTTAACGCATGCTCCAGTTGAAGCCCTCGCGCTACACGCCGGAGAAACGACCTCCTTACTATAGGCAAAGACCTACTTATAAAGTGACTTTTGCTTTTTCTATGCTATTGTATCTTCTACATTACGGTAACATATTTATAGTAACCGCCAGGAATATAAATTTTTAATTTTTTTAATTTTAATACTATAGTGCTTAGTCGGTTCAAATTTGACGACAGTCTCTCAAATGGGGGCGAATCTTGCACTTTAATTTCTCATGCAAGCGTATTATAAATGAATAGTCATTTACTTCGGTGAACGAAGACATTGTAAGGAAACCGGTATACTTAAGTTCTCCATAATGCAGTAAACAATATTTGAAGTATGTCAACTTGTAGGTAAAGATAGTGGGTTTTGGTCATTGTGAGATTAAATCCAAGCCGAACACTAAGATACAAATACGTTATGACTTGGAAATGCTACAATTTTTATTTGGCAAAATGGCAATTTGTCTAATTTTTTATTCATTGATTTTATTATAAATTTTTTGCAACAAATAACAAACAAACAGTGAAATGAATTTTTTATTAAAATTTTAAATGTCGGAATTAGTTATGAACACAGTTGCTAAACTGAACGCGGCAGGGGACCCGGGTGCTGGCAGGACCGTCGCTGTAACGCGACACTCGGCAACTCGTGCTACAAAACAGAGTCTAAGTGGGGGACCGGCGCTGTGGCAGAACGCACTCGCGTTCCAACCGTGCTGGAGACTGGCGCCTCTCTGCTACAAACTGTTACACGTTTCATCTGTAATTATTGTTAAGACGGTGAATTAACTACAAACGTTACTCTGTTGGAATTAGCGAAGATGTCCGAACAGGTTTATAGCAATGTGGTTCAGAGACGATTTTACATTTTGACTTTAACAGGCACGCTCGTGTTTTGTTTTCGTACTGATTTATTGGTGAAATAGTTAAGATGACTTTTTGTTTTTCAGCCAGCAATGCGCCTTTGACGCTTCCAGTGTTACGAGAGTCCGTGATGTGGTCACAAACGACCACCGAATGGCTCATCCGCTTCTTTGTCGACAATTGCTGTACGAAAATTAAGCTACTAGTAATGTCTATATCTGAATAGGTAAAAGCAAAACAGTTCAGTGCCATTTCCTCTTGTGCATCAATTGATTTATATTTCCTGTTTGTTTGTTAATTATTGACAAGTTTTTGTGTTGTCGATAAAAAAAATCTTGGAAACAAAATGTAATTTAATGATTTTAGTTGAATTTCTAACACTAGCCTATACTAACATTATAAGGAGTGAGTGCGAATTTTGTGAGTTTGTGTGTGTGTTTGTGCGGAGGGTAATCTTTGGTACCACAGCACCTATATGAACAATTATTTTACTATCTAAACGATACATTATTACGGACGGACATAGGTTATATATATATCAACTGTATGGGTATAATAGTTAACTGTTGATCCCGAACGAAGTCGGGACGGGCAGCTAGTGTCAAATAAATACAGATAAATAACAGTCGCGGTGAAAAGTAACACCGATTCCTTCTTCTAAAATAGAATACATTTCAAACGAACAGTTGACTTTTACCAAACATTCTTACGTAGGGTAAAGACACCAGTTACGGACGATATGAGTCCCGTGGGAGGGCGCTGTCGTCGTAATGTACCTGCTCCGGCCCCCAGGTCATCATTTATTCTATAAGCTTAATAATATATTTCAGGTAATAAAACTTGTGCCGCTCTCAAATAATATTATTGGTGAAAATATTTAATTTATGCAACGAGCTTCGCTTCTTAATATTGATAAAGTAAGTTCTCAACTACATTTAATTCATGTAAATTCATATTGATGATATTTCAGAAATTCTAATTTAGATAGACGTTATTGTCACTACGGCTTAAACATATTTTTTGTTATTTTTGTCTGTCCGTCTGTACACTTATAAGCCACTGAACATATTTAGGTGATTCTTGGATATGTATCTTTTTAACTTATATTGTGAAATCTAGGATACTTTTCGGTCTGAAAAATAAACTTATTCTAACAGGATTTTGGAAAAGAAGTCAGGTTGTTATTGTAAAATGTAAATATATTGAAAGCAATTCTTATTCTGCATTAAGGGTATGTCAAATGAATTAAGTAAGGCAACAGATGGACAAATAATTATTCTATTTCTTCTTTTTGAGTTGCGCATGAAATATTTCTCACATTTTTTGACTGCAGTGTTGGAGAATCTGTAATACATAAACGCTCCACTTGGTTGATAATGCCTTTGTTATTACAGATGATAATGGGTGATAATGACCACTTTCCACTTTACAACCTGTCTCTACTCTTGTTAAAGTCTATATGCAGTTTATGATATTTCATGTAAATTTATTTGCAGTTTTTCTAAAAAGCTAAAATAAAATTGAATTCAATAAGCAAATTTAAGTGTTAAAGCTTTAATAATTATTTTTTTTTGTAAATTTCTTTTTACTGTTTTTCACCAACGTATTGCTTACCAGTAGCATCACCAACGTATTGCTTCTCCATAACGAACTTGATGATTACTGTTAATTGCTTCTCAGCAGCGAAAGAGAGCGTTAAAATATTGTGTGGTTAAGTCCGGATTACATTGGTAATAAAAATTTTTTAACCGCGATGCAAGAATACAATCGGGATAGCTTAGCACGGTGGCCGGCGACACCACGAATTAACTATTCGTCTTATCGTCTTGGCTCTATCGGTCGGCAGATTTCTAATCATACGGTTAGCTCAGACCAAGGATCGGTTATATGAACATTTACCCTGAAAAACAAGACATTTGACTTTAAAAAAACAAACATGTTTTCCTGCTAACATAACTAATCCTTCCTCGGCCATGTACATTTCAGAAAAACACCATTCGTAAGAATACCGTCCGCCATTCCCCGTGTGGTGGGCTCGAGAAAAACATACGGCGAATGTAAATGCGTGAGCGGTCGTCTGATAAATAAACTAAGAGGTTAAACGAGTGTGGTGCGCCGTGGGTGCGTAAACTTGTGTGCAGGGTTGTACCTACGACTATTTTTTTTAACAAGTTTTTACACAATTTTTTTACTTCACTTTACAGTTAAAATGTCTTAGTATTAGATATGTTATAGATTCGATTTTTATTTCTCTACATTTGTACATGTTACAGTATACCTACTGAAACCAGTGTGACAGAGGAGTACACAATATCCTTATTCAGCGTTTTCTCCCAACAACACACAAGAAGAGAAGACTAACAAAGACATATCGAGGAAGATATTCGAAACTATAAACAAAGGCAAAATAACCGACGCACTCCATCGATTCATCAGAATCAATGAAGGACTAAACAAAAAGGAATATAAATTTGTGAAAGAAGAAAAACAAACAACAGACAAAATTGTGTGTAGAAAGTGGGTTAATGTTCTTTGATTAATTATTAAAAGGCACCCTTTTACACTGCCAGGTTGACGCATGTGACGTGTGGAAAATAAAATAACTGTAATATACAATTTTTCACAATGAAACTCAGAGGACACACGTCAAATGTGTCAAGAAACCTTAATTAGGCTATCGAAGTTTTCTACAATACTTGAACATATTTTCAATGCATGTTCCAAATTAGATCAGACGGATCACGGCCGCTCACCAAGCACGATCCGCCTGGGGGATCAACCTGGGGGGCAATTTGTCTTTTCTACATATTAAGTGTCGTGCAAAAGTACTTCTTATCTCTTCCAATATACATAAGACATAAGATGGAAGAGAACTAATTATCCGTGCACTTTGAATATAAATTTCATTGTGAAACAAAATAAGAAAACGGATATAATTTTATGCAATTTAACAATTCGAACGCGGATCCCCTGCAAGATTTTAAACCACTAACCAATAGAATACATCTTCAAACGAACGACATAAAAATACATATTTTTACGAACCCTGACTTTTATTAGGAAGTCATAAAATAACTTTTGTGGCAGCCCTACAAGCTAATATGTGAGTGACGGGCGGACATAAATTACATACGTCGCATTATGCTTCGGGGATGCAGAGGGCCTTGGGTTCGATTCCAGCCACTTTATAGCGGTGGACTATAATATTGTACCTGAATCGCAATATAAATCTACAATTTGCGCAATGGCAAATGCAAGGGAAAATATACTTATTTGTGATAAAAGAAAATGTTAATTAAAAAGTGGGTATTTCGAGAAAAAAATAAAAAGAATTGTTCAGTTGTTGGCTAAAAAACGCTAATACACGAACGACGGTATTGCGCAGTTTAATCCTGAAGGTGGATGATGCTAGAACAGAGACTTTTTTTATAATCTTTCTTCTAGAATAATAGTGATCGTATCACGAAGAAAAATCAATTAGAACGCGCGCGCTTTTTAAAAAAAATTAAGATTTTATTTTAGATTTCTTTAATTCTTCTTATTTTTTCATAAGAGCTTTTTTATCTTCTAAAAAGGTGAACAATTTAATCCTTTTATAAATTCCTAGAGGGACGACATGATTCGTGGGTCCAGTTGTTAGTGACACTGTCTGTCAAATGAAGCACGCCGGGTTCGTTTTCGGTCTGGACAAATAGTCTTGGTTTTCGTGATGACTTATTTGTGTATGTCCATGCTCTTCGCGACACTGGGAAACCTAACAACCGAGTTGGTGTGTGTGTTTGATTAAAGCGAGGGACGCTATAAATTATGGTTAACACTTTGAAACTATTTGTGAAATTTTAAATAGATTTTATCATTTGTATCTTCAAAAGCCAGATCAACCCCTACCCTTTTTTAATTCTCAACATTAACCCTAACAAATATTTTCCCATAAGGGTGACAGTGCCAACAATGATTCAATTATAGCAGAATGAGTCGCGAACCAATATGCCTATCGTATCACCTTGACGTGTGCCGTAAAGTCGTGTCGTAAACCGGGCGGTTTACCCTAAAAGTCGGACGGGGGTCTCACATTGGTGTTATTACCCTACGAAGTAAACAGCGCAAGTAACAAGAAAAGGCGATCTACTAAATAATATATCTTGGATTGTATACTTATGATATACATACAAAATCACGTGAATTAGTACCTTAATATATAAATGATTTGACTGTAAAATGACTTTAGTAAAACTTCGTGAACAGTTAGATGCATCACCATTTTGTAGTTCCTTTATATGTCTTTATATAATTACACGTATATTATATTATTAATTTAATTATAATTTCACTTATGTACCGCCATCTCTGGTTCTCTGTATACCCGTAATGGCGACTTTTAACTTCAAATCTGCCTTTGTACCATTATATTTTTGACTCAGAAGTAATAAATAAATAAATTATGATAATTTAATAATACCACTTTATTACTATTTATTTAAAATTTACTGTACTTTAATTTATCCAAACTAGTTTTTATCTCTTTAGTAACAATCCGTAAGCACAATATATAGACGGTATACTTATACCTCAAGACGTATTCGTCTTTCTTCCACACATAATATGCACATGTAGTAAATAAAAGTATATACCAAGTTAGACGCTATGCTACCACCAACACGTGTTTCGCCACAAAACGGAGCATCATCAGGGTAAGTACACTCTACGACTATTTGACTGATGCTTTTTTTTTTATTTATTTGGGTTAACAAACAGTAAACAACAAAGATTACAATCAAATAACAATTATAAACGCTGTATTATGTCGCTAACCAACACCGTTAACTTAAACTAATTGAATTTAACTTAAACTATCTTAACTTAAAATAATTGAAATGGAGTTTCTTTGACTAATTCTTCTTCCGTTTAACTAGAACAGTATCGGAACTATAAGTGAAAAGATTGACTATTGAATTGAAATTTAACTGAATTCTGCATAATTTACTATGACACGTTATTCATGACATTTATTTATTTAACTTTTTTTGTGTGAAGACGATGAGAAAAGAGAGAAGAGATCTCTGTCACCCAAACCAAGTGAAACGGAAACTGAAATCAATGGAGCGATCGTACAAAACAATTTCATAACATAAATAATGTGCATAAAAGTATCGTACAAAATTACGTACATATAATAATAGTTCTCATTCTGATTGTTTAATAAAGATTGATTGATCAGTATTCAAACCGCTACAGTTCGTGTAGTGGGCCGCAACTAATACATCGAAGTATCAATGGGGTCGGCTTCGACGCAGACAACAAGGTATTTTTACGATTGAGACTTTTTACGTTCCCGGTGCTACTGGCGTGGATTGGACGATGATATAATAATGAAGAATATCTATCTGAATTGTACTATTAATTATTATAAAAATAAACATTGGGGCGGCCTAGAATATTCCCCTCAATCCCATGCTGGCATAACAGGGTGTCGTAAGAGGCGACAGAAGCTGGCCTGCTTGGTGGTAGGGCTTCGCGTAAGGATTGTATTGTCAGTATTATTATTAAGTCATTAATATTATTAGTGGTATTCTTTCCGTGAAGCCTGCCTGGGCAGCTACCGCCCTCCTGCTCGAGTCGGCCGCCAAACGATTCATCGTGTTCCGGCTGGGGGCTCGAGAGCCAGTAGTTACTTTCTTTTTTTTTTGTTCTCATTTTCTTGCCGACAACACACCAGTGATACCAAAAAACGATCACTAAAGCGACAAAAAGAAGAAGAAATATAAGAAACACAGACCCCACTTATAAGTGTAAATCAATTTTATCATGCAATCTATAATTTTTACCTACTTAACAAACACCTAATCATTTCTCGAAAATCTTTTTCTTTTATATTAAATACACTATGAAAATCAGTGCAGTTCTTTAAGATTATCTAGTTCGAACAAAAACTGTTTTATGCCGTACATCGTATAGAAAATTTCACTATATATAACTCACGCACCAATCCACAGCACGCCTGCACTACCACCATCCCCTGCGGTTAGTCTAAACAAGGATTCAGCAGCATTACAAAGCACGGCGGTAATAGTGATCCTAATATAATACCGATATCCTAATATCCAACAACCGGATCGTCTAGTAATAATATTACCCCTTTCAGATACCTTTGTTTGAGTATTGAGGATATTTTTTTTTATTTCAAAGCCGCGTTTAGTGTTATCTATATGAGAGGTAGCGACGAGATATGAAAAGAGTTACTTAATTATAGTCGAATTTCGGCCACTAGTAACTGTAAAGGACCCTAGACATGTATTAATGACAAGGACGCCTGGAAATAACAGTGTCGAAACCAGTTCTGCGCAGGTTTGAAGTTTTGTAATTACCATATGTTGTTTAGAAGATGTGCCGAGGAGTTCTTCCGCCGTTTCTTCTCCTCATTGTTAAGCACCTAAATTATTAAATGATTTTAAATTTGAATTTGAATACACGTTTACATTACTTTGTTCGAAGCGCACTCTGCTGGACTGTCGAGGAAGCTACGGTACCAGATCCTGGTCGTTGCACTCTGTGTTCAGTTTAATATGATACTCAAGATCAACTGAGGTTCTTTACTTACCCAACCTCCCGTTCTGTTTCGTTCAACCGTGAAATGTGCGCGTTTTGACAGCAGTGGCGATGCAATGTTCGAGAGTCAATAAGTGCGACTAATTTTGGATGGTACCGCATTGTTGATGTCACAAGGGAATCTGATCTCCCCTGCTTGTTTGACGATTGCTAGTAAAATTGTCATTACCAGAAACCTCAAGTATATTTTAATTGAAAATAAAATATTAATTGGAAACCGAGTTGTGCAATAAAAGCTGCTTGTAATTAGAAGAAATAAAGTTTTATTATTAGCTTGTGTGTTAGACATATCTTTATAGTAAATAAAATCATTCGTACAATTGACTCAGCTTTTAATCGACTTAAAAATGGAGAAGGTTCTCAATTCGTTTGTATTTCTTTGGGTTTGTTGCCTCAGGACTCCGGCATTCATTAACCGATTTGAAAAATTCCATTTTTCTCCAAGACAGTGTATTTCCTGTATAGTCCTATTTAAATTTCCAGTAAAAATACAAACATTAAGTTTGAAAAATAGCGGATGAAAAATTCACCTTCTTCAGATTTAACTCGGTTTTTTTTTGGTAAAATATATAGTTTTTTCGTCTTGATTATCCAAGCGTCACGTAATGCAACCAAGAAATTTACCTTCTTTAAATTTAAGTCGTTTTGTTAGAATATATAGTATTTCCATACATTAATGTAGTCAATCAAGGTGCCGTACGAGTATATATCAATGATCAAATCAAATAAAATCAGTTAAAAAACTATCTTATGGCATTATAATCGGCCATATATGACCAAACTTATCCACATCAGTACCTCTGAAGCAAACGCAGTTCGAAGGTGGACGCGTAAACGTGGTAAACCTCATTTCCCCAATAACGTATCCGTCAAACTGACTAATATTATAAAGTTTTATATTATTTAATTGATTATTAAGATATTAAAGTTTATTAAGATTTTATAAATTATTGATAGTATCCATAACTAAGAACTTGCCCTCCTACCGCGGGGCTAGCTCCTGTTGAGGATTTTGGAAACATTATATGTAAATTCACGACAAACTCAAATAAAATCAAGTTAAAAATATGACATTTATCTCTAACCGACACAGAATGTGCTTGAACGATGTTTACCACAAAAGCGTTGTTCAATTCGAAACATAGCAAACATTTTTTTATATTCGCTGCACAACCACCGAAGCATACGCTAAATGGAATTTAAAAGCTTGAACATTTCACTCAGATGCGTTCTAGATCGCGTTATGCAAGTAAAAGCGGCTTGAGGTGTATTTGATTTGTTTTTAGTTACACGAGGCCATTTATATATTGTACTTTTATATTATATATTGTGTGAATATGAGTTCTGAAGTTGCACGAATTAACGATTGGTTTTTTAAAGAATTAGCGGCTCATCCCTACTTCGTTCGGGATGAGGTATATCTATCTGAGTATAAATTACCAAGTCTATCATGAATAATATACCTTTCAAATGTTGAATTTTACACATAGGTGCCTTAGTTTCGTAGATTACTTTCCGCATAAACACAAAGTCAAAAAAATTCGCACTCTCTTTATACTATCAGTATTGATTAAAACAAGATGGCCGACAACGAAAAACTAATTGTCTCACGTTAAAATCGATGGAAATAGCTAAGAAACTAATTAAATTACTTCGAAAATAATGTACTAATTATTTTAACCGTTATAATTGAATAAAAATAAACTAGGAAGTCAATAAATCAGCAGACAAGTGTCGCAGTGACGATTCGATAATTAGATGGGAACTGAGAGTGAAAATTCAAGAACGCGTCACGTTTAAGCCATTTTCGTTACATGAAAGAGAGGAAAGATATAACTTCGACGCCACGGGAACTGTGCAAAAGAGAACGACGTATTTATACATTCAATATAATGTGATTGAACAAAGTTGTGTTTTGTTCTTATTTAAGTTATTTACATTTGTGTGTATAAATATTATATACATAATGACTCTTTAAGCTACTACTTTGTTAAAAAATGATTAATACATATTTTATTTAAGAAGTCATTCTATCACTTGTCCCTTGCATTCATTTCCTAAGCGTCTGAAATCTGTTGCCTTCTTGAAAATAAAACAGATACATATAATTACTAATAATTCGCCTTAACTTCGTTTCTGAACATCTACGCCTTACAAAAAAAATATAATCCGCATTATTCTGGAACTGAACTTTTCATTTCTAGGAATTGAAAACACGTTAATACATTATAACAGCTGCAGCCAGCCAGTCAAAATTGTATTTACTGCCTTGTGTGAGACCTAACCCATTTACCTAGATGAAAAGTATTCTAAATTTTGACGGATAATATGATTTAATAATATGCCAAGCTTCATACTTATCTGCTCAGTGGCTTTAGTTTGGTGCGTGATCGGACAAACAGATAGACAAAATTTTTAAAACACATATTTTGACCTCCGCATCGATAACAAAGCCCTTTTATATTAACAGCCGCCTAACGAGCAGACGTGCCACCCGATGGGAAGTGGTTACCGTCGCCCGTGGACACCAGCAACACCGAAGCTATCACTCATGCGTCGTCGGCCAGGACATGACAAGAAGAAGAGTAAGAAGGAAACATAACATAAAAAAACGAAATCTATGTACCTTTCTGTACAGACGAGCGATTTCTCAATCGCGCTGGTGTGTTGTTGCGTAAAGCCGTTCAGCGGAGTGCCGTCCCCGTGCAATTAGGACGTGACTACGGCATCGATAGCGATGGATTCGGGAAACAT
>PDGT01000020.1:720667-750261 GCA_003671415.1 Megathymus violae | reverse complement strand
CTCCCCACGGACTGACTTGCACTTCACCGTTGACAGTTTCAGCAAACACTTGAAAACAATCTCGTATCTAAAAATCCAATGCAATTTTAAACAGCAAATGCATCGGGATCGCTCTTGGCATAACTCATAACTCCTTTGACGTGTTTTGATGAGTTTTTTTTAATTTAAATCCTCTAAGACTGTTTATCATATAAAGGTGTTCATCCCTCTTTGAATCAGTAGCGACTTGTTTTGCCCGTAGTGCAAGGTGCATCTGACCGGACGTAGTTGTATCACCAGGCCCTTCTTTGGACGTCGCTGAGACCTCCGCTCACTTTTATCCTGACATTATTGTTGCTGAATTCAACCAATAAATGGTTAAAAATTAATGCTTCAATAATTCGGTTGCAGTATTAGTGAAAAACTTAGAAAATAGATTTGCCTACTTGCTGGCTTGCAACGCGTCGGTGATCTACTTGTGATCACTCAAGATCAGGTAGACCGTGAAATGCCAAATGTGTTAAATACACAAGATCTTTGCTCCCTTCCATATTTTTAATAATATTATTTGGGATTTGATTTCGACATTACTATACTCCATGATAAACTAAGGTTCACAAATCCCTTGGTCGACCTTGAATCAATGAACGAAATAAAACGTAGTACGACATTGGTTTCACAAACACTTTTCGAACGTCGAACTGCGCCATCGCTTCAACACATCCCTACCGTGAGCGGTCCCGGAAGAAGGAGCGGCAAGAAACTCCCGAGGAATGATTAACCGCGGTTAAGCCCATACCGCCACGCCAGCCGAGTGGTGTAAATCCGCAGACTCACCACACCTTTGAGAATAACGGAGAATTCTCAGGTGTGCAGGTTTCCTCACGATGTATTCTTTCACCGAAGCGAGTAATAAGTAATTTGTGACACGGACATAATTTAAATCGGGACGTTACGGAGCTCCGTAACCGTAATCGAAACTATCGGATATCTTGCACTTATTATTTGAGGTTTTGAGGTTTTTTTTCATGATTATAATACCAAATAGCTAATAAATTTAAATAAAGTCAAACTTGTAAATACATTATGTATTTTTCGCAAGTCCTGAATCATCTAATATCCGTAACCGACAATATCCGAAACAATCGGATAATTCTAAATAATTTCCCATCATATATCCATCCATCATATATCCGTATCCGTATCAGTACCCGTATCCGTATCCGGATATGAAATTTGATACCCATAATATTGTTAATTTAAGCAAGGAGCGGTGCAACATTCGAACTGGAGTCTCTCTTACGGGAGACCGACGTTTAATCCACTAAGCCACTACTGCTTCTATTTTTTGTTTAATTCAATTTAAATAAACAATAATGTTATTAAGATTCATAAACAGCTGTACAGTTATATTGTCTTATTTAATCCTGTCTCTTAAAATGAAACAGAGTTGAAGGCTCTACTTCATTTTATGTTGTGAGGTAACAGCACCGAAATTTGACTTTGATTTAAATTGAGTCAGAAAAAATAGTTCGTAATTTAAGAATGCTAATCTTACACAGTAAACTTTGTGATATAAAAAATGGCGCTTTTTTTATATTTGTGCTCATACATGTTGTTTCAAAATATAAATTCGCGGTTATATTTAAGCCCAAAAGCCTTCTTTCCTCATGTCCTACGGAGAACCTGGACGTATTGCCAACATATACTATGTACGAATAAGACAAAATATCCATAAATAATATGAAACAAAATCATTATATCTGTCTGTTTGTTCCTGAACTTTGGTATTTTACGTCACAGATTTTATTTGTGTTTTTTATAATCACTTATACTATTGGAAGTGTATAACACATTATAACACATTCCCATTATTAAAGATGTAAAGAAAACATGTTTATTGCGCTAACTTATTTTTCTCGGTACGTCACATGGTCCTCAAAATTTCATCAATATTAATGTCTGAAACTTTTAAAGACAACGTTCTTGGTAACGATGTAAAATAAACAAATTGTGCGAAATTAATGTCGAAAAATAATTGTTTTGAAACAATAAATAGATTGAAAAGGTTAAAAAAATTACTTAAAGAAACTTTTAAACATTGAAAAGAATTTTTTTTCGTCCGTGTCATATTGTATAAGTAAAGCGCGACAGCTGTTATGTTGCATGTTTAGATTCTTTCAACACGCATTGTCAAACATAAAATATCACGCTATATACCGTAGTAAGCAAATTATTATTACAGTGAACTAGTGCATATATAAATAAATAATAATTATACTTCAAATTTAAATAAATAACGCAAACATTACCACCATCGGCAACAAGGTCTCTTACCCTGATACTATAATGAGATTCGTATTTAAACATCTGTTCGCGATTGGATTAAGATATTATTCCACTCGGTCCGCCACTGGTGCGTTTACCCTACGTTTTAGGAATTACAAATCATTCGCTTTGTTTTCCTTGTATTAATTATTGTTACCAAAATACATTGTTTAAACTCAACTACCGCCAGGCACTGTAAAAAGGAATAATTCGGGTTCAATATATTGGAATCTCATCGCAAGTATAAGCCTCTTCTCATAACTGAAGCGGCCTCCAGCTGTACCACGCTGTTCCGGTGCAGATTGGTACTGCATTCACCCAGTACAGTTCTAGAACTTCTGCCCCCAGAAGTGAAAACGTGTGTGCATTTGCATATTATTATATTCTATAAACAAACACACAAAAATGCCAAAAATATTTCATTTCGAAGTAATTTATTTATTTGTTTACAAGCGAACTGCCCTCGCTTCGCTTCGGAAATCTACGCCGTACGCTAAGAAATAGTTCATCAATTATTTTAAATTACTTTATATTTTTTTTATTTTTGGACGGATTGAAATGAAACGAACTTTAGGTATTAAGTAATGCTTCCTGCAATATATTATTAGTAACAACCAGAAAGAAATCAGTTGAGCCGTTTTTGACATTATCGCGCCCAAAAGCACAGATTACCAGACAAATTCTAACCATTGTTTTGTGTTCTTTTGCGTTAATAAATAATCCTAACAATGTACTCAAAGGTGTGTGACCTCTGCCAATCTGTACGTGAGTTAATTAATTGTTTATTTCATTTAATAGCGCACATGAGCCTTTTTAAACATTACTAGTGTGATCCAATGCGTTTATTTACACCCTAAGGATTTAATGTATTCTCTGGCAGTGTTGCGAAATGCACCAGGTTCGGAAAATAATAGCTCCAAATAAGATTAAAAGCACCATAAGCAGAGTGAGTCAAGGCGCGAGTCAAGACCCTCGCTCGGCGGCACCTACCGGCAGTTCGACCAAGAACAATTTACGCGTATAATGCGTATTTATGTCAGGCGTACACTGTGTTATTAGTTCCAATACTAAAGGGTTAAAATATCACCCGTAATTAACTGAAAAACGTTAATTCTCCAAGGGAATCGTATTCTGTCAATCCCAGTAAAAACAGCGGGATTTACGTGAGGATTCTCTACGAAGTAGCCAAATGCTTTCAGTGGAATCATGTTAAAAATTAAAAGTTTCTTTATCACGAGTTTGTAGTTACTTCATGCGGACTCCAGATAAGCGAATAGGCTCCTGTGCTACTTTAGAACACGCTCCTTACCGTAATTGGTTGAAATCGTTTTCTAAGATTTGCAACGTCATCTAGCGTCGAGTAGCAAACTCGGAAAAAATACCAAACAATTATAAGACGATTATTTATATCTGCAAGGAAACAGTTTGTTACTTAATAATTATTTTTCGTATTTCTTATGATGACAGAAGTATAAACTTAGTTACCGTAAAAATTTAAATAGTTTTGCGTAATAAACAACCAAAAGTGTTTTCAAATACACAAAATCAGTAGCTACCACAATAATACAAAACGCTATATAAATAATAACAATACAGAGTTAAATAATTCAATTTTAATTATGTCAAGTTTAGCCTCGAATGAGACTGACACTGGCACCTATTGATATTATTCTGAAATTATTTATTCAAAATTCTTGCCAGATGACGCCAGTATCGTATTAAGACCATAGAGTTAATATACTAGTAATAGAGGAACACAGTGTGCGAGTGAGATTTCGAGCTTTACGGAAAATCCTACTTGCGAGAAAGAGATACAAGACAATTTACCGTAGGACTGTTTTCAAACTATTTACTCTCCATTACTCTCCTGTCAAAAAATTGCTATTTGTTACTTTATTAGTTTCACTTCAATCTTTCTATATTTTATCAGACTAAAAGTAGTACACATAATGATGTCGTGTTCAGTATTAAATTGTAGGGTTACTTATAACAAAAACCCAAACAAAGAGGCAATACACAGGTAAGTACTGATAGTGCAGTACTACTTTCACGATGCTTATTTCCATAGAAGTTGATCTTAAAATTATATAAATTAACATTAATAATATGCAGTAAATACTCCATTTTATGAATAATAACTTATTTTTCATAATTATGTGTAAGATAAAAAGATATTGTATACGTGAAAATGATACCTTTTCGTGTAGGACTTGCACAAAATCTATCGATAAGTGGATAATTTTTAAATAGGTATAAATAAATATTTGTTCATATTTTACCTTTTTAATTTCGGTTACAGCTTGTAAACACATTGGACAGAAAGTAGATAGACTGATATAAAGGTGCATCTTTGGCTTTTGAATAGTATTAGCTTCGTAAATTGATAAAATTTGGCGAATTTTATATTTGTTATTATTATGATATGACAATAAACGGCGAATGTGATTTCATATTTATTGACAAATTTTTCTTCTTCAAGGTTTCCTGTAAATGCAGTTCAAAAAGAAAAATGGATTCGAATGTTAAACCAGATAGGTAGGGTTCCTCACAAAGATTACAGTAGACATTTTAAGGGCAACTATTTTGTTTTACGAAATCTCCAAAATTTCTTGGTTATTTCCTTCCTAAGGGCAATAAGTTATATCGATTTACATCAAAGAATTAATTAAAACCAATAAGCATTAATCCTCTCAAATAAGATTAAGTTTAGAAGAAGCGAAGTAAAGAGAAGTTACTAGGATTAACATGGTGTTATTAATTTAACATGTGGTAATTAATTAAGAGAACGAATTGAATATAGCAAAGAAACCTGTGATGGAATAGTCGACATTCATGTCGATAATACATGGACGTGACTTTGACATCACTAAAAGTCACGCACATCAGTGTATTTTTCACACACATGCACATTTATGTTTTGGTGACGCGATTTTGAGATGAGTGTTCCTCTATTACGTAACTCTATGATTAAGACCGGAAAGCCGAGTAATAAAAGTTGATTTTTATTGCAATAGATGGCGGTAATCACCTTACACGGTTTTGTTTTTGTTTAATTGATATTTTTATTGGAAATATTTTATATGAGTACAGTTCAAATGTCCTAATGAAACCTAACGGAGAGTTTTCCGTCATATTCTCAAACGGTATGTGAGGTCTGCCAACGTGCATTTGACCAGCGTGGCGGACTATGGTCTCAAGCGATATGTCGTTCTATCTTGTCATGTATACCGGGTGAATTTTTCAAGTGGGCGTGGATGTCTAAATCCGAAATTCTGAGGATCAGCGAAAAGTACTCAAATTAGTCTCGGGCCCCGGCTTTGATGATAACTAAAACTGCATCCTGGATTGCTGATAATTCAGTATTCCTAGCCAGGAGTCGAAGCCATTGATTTTGAATAAAAATCAGAAACTGTATTATCACACCATTCGATAGTGTCCCTAATGAGGATCGAATTCTGGGAAGTAATTACATACGGCAAACTTAAGGAAAGACGTAATTTTTAACAAAATACTTTTTTGTTTTTCTTATGTTACCCACATATTAAACCTTAACTGATTAATTGTTCAACCTGATGGCCGTTGTTTTCAACAGTTAGCTGGATTCGACTTCCCAAGGGTTGTACTGCATTCATCATAACAATATTATTCACTTCGTTTAGAATATTTTCCAAAGATCAGTTCATATTATCAATTGCATTATAAGTGTCTTTGTAGATTAAATTTTTAACATACCCCCAGAGAACATAGTCCATAGTTTAGTACGAACGTCTGGTGACCTCGCGCCGAGACAAAATAACAGGTAAGTTTCGACGTCACTTCCAAGACACTGTGAGTCAAGTGGTTTAGTTTATTAACTTATAGTTTAGTGTGGTTCATATACGTAACACATGCAGAGTTTCAGCCGTTACAAGTGTTTAGTTTATTAGAAATTGAACACTTAACTAAGAACTGAAAATAAGCGGAAAAAAGGTCCACTCAAACTTTGTAACATGGTAAATTCTGATGCATTTTAATTTAGGTTCAAATACAAATGAACATTCTGTTACTTCATTAAATTTATGAATTGATCATATTAATTAATAGGCATGCTGCCATACAACGAATATATTTCAAATATCAACAATCGTGGTTATCAATTTTATACCAAAACCGATCTATAAATAGACCAAGGATATACATATAACAGCCAACAATGGGTGGATACAATTACAACCAACATTCTCACACGTGAACTTGAAATATGAACTTATAATGGGAACAAATTAAGAATGACAATGACATAAAATATCAATTAATAATTGTTGATTTAAATTGAAATTAAATGAAAATAAATTTAAAAATATATAATAGAATAAAATAAATATTATTCCAGTTAATAATCATTAATTTAAAATAAAATGATAATAAATTTAAATGATAAAAAAACCTCCAAACCCCGTCCGCCCGACGGCTCCACCACGTCGCGGTACTCGAGTCTGATATTCAAAACGATGTTTTTATGCAAAATTATTTTGATTTGAATACATTTGGTAGTGGCAGTGACCCTGCCTGCCGTGTAGAACCCTGTGTCCCGGGTTCGATTCCCGGCCGGGGCATACATTTATGTGACAGAAAAATAAAAATCAGTAAAGACTTAGTGAATGGTAACAAATCTACAATAAACTAACATTAAACCATGTTCGAAAAACTTCGGAAAATGCTGATTTTTTATGAATGATGACCCTTGTCTTTTAAATGGTATGCAATAATTATAATAAACAAAAGAAGCGCACATGTTTCAAAATCTGTTGGGAGTTTTAAGAGTTCAATGTGAACAGCTTCAGAAAATCTACCCCTTACGCTTAGAAATATTATTAGCAGTGTTTTAAATTAATCTATATTTATTTATGGACAGAATCTAATGAACAAACCAAAAATAAATCGCTTAAAGCCGTTTTCTAAGATTATCTCACACAAATGTGTTAATTAAGTAAATGAGCTCACTCGTCAATACTACGCGACCCTGGTCGCTGCTGCCGGGACACAGCGGGACAGCCATGCGATCGACCAAGCCCATTAGGACCACCATGAAGCTGGTCCACTTGGACCATCTCGTACGCGCACTGCCCACCGCGTCGACCACCATGCACACGAGGGCGTCTTATCTCACTAAAAAAATTGAAATAAAACATGCAAGGTTTCACAAATATAGGAAGTAAAATGCAAATAAATAGAAACGCAAAATCTTTAAAGTTAAAAAATATACAAATAAATAATAATAAATGTGAGAAACATAATTAAATTAAACAGGGTACAGGAACAGAAACCAACTCTTTAATTTTCGACTCTATCGACATTGGAGAAAAAATCACAAAACGACGGGTTAAATTCCAATTTCTAGAAATTCATTTAGATATTCCGCGAAATCGTTTTATATATTAAATGTTTCGTAACAATAAAAATATACATTACAGCATTACATAATGACGATAATTCATCTTTTCATAAAATTTAGAAATCTTAAATAAAAAATCACATTAATTGTACTCACAAGTAATGTACGCTTCTTCCAAAGGCACAAATAATAATGACGCACTTTTTAAAAACACACAGCTTGGTGGTAAAAAGTATGGCGCTTTATTACGGTCAAAATGATATTAACACGTAACCAATGTAATCTTTCTAAATAAATTTAATTTACATTTCAAAATTCCTGAATTCTTTTTGTAAATAAATTTTAAAAGTAATGACTAATTTTCTAAACACCTTTTTTAAATAGTTTACCAAAATCCACATTTCCGCCAAATCGAAATTAATACGGGCCCAATGTAATCTTTCGAAATAAATTTGATTTGCATCTCATAATAATTCATGAATTGAAATTTAACGAATAAGAAGAAGAAGTAGTAGAAGAAGAAGTCTATAATATTTAAAATATATACAAATATATAGATTTATTGTTTATTTTACATTAGTATTACTGTAAGAACAACTGCTATATTTTATCATATTACGATATTTTGTCACAACGACATTCAGCAATATCCTCGGCTCGGCGATCGCTTTATGAATGCCATACTTTTTTTTGCGTCCAAGAGAGGCGAAACGGTTTCTCCGGAGATGCGTGGGAGGGAGGTGGTAAATGTAAACGCAGCCTACTGCGCTTGTTATGTGGGACTGACGATATTGCGTTGATATAGTTCAGTACTAATTTAAAACAAATACATCAATTGACGGCAAACCTCCGACGTGTATTCTAATCAGCTCAGATATTGATAGGCGAAACTTTCTAAGAACAGCTGATATAATGTGATAATTGTGTATGTACATGCCACCCGCAACACAGGGAATCCTAGTGCGGGGGTGTGAGTGTTTGAACGTTTATTTATTCTGATACCAGTTTCTATTCTGAATTTTTAAAAGCTATGTCTAATAAAAATTATACTTACAATACAACTATTCACGAATATACCAATCCACTCACCTCAGCTAACTGCAAAACCATAATCATTCCAACTTCTATAGACTTAGATGAATCGATTCCATACATAGAAGAAACACCGAGTAGTTGTAGTAATATCACTGAATCCCTTACAAAAGAAAGAATCCTACACTCCTTCCTAGAACTTAAATCAAATGATAAATCCTATTATTTCTTATTCACGAAAGTTTATAATTTTGATAATATACTATACCCTGAACCATTCCAATCACTGAAAACTTTAAAAAGAGAATTACTTACAAGATGCGATGGAAAACCTAATGAAATTGCTATATCCGATTTTAAAGACCCCTTCGTAAAATTATCCTTTACAAAAGTCTACAACATTTTAGCCTATTTATTTAACAATACAGAAATCACTGTCAAAATATATCGAAATTCCATGATTTTTCCAACGCTGAGTGAGATCCCTAAAATATTAAGAGACTATCACGAAATACCTGTTGCTGGTCACGTCGGTGCTTCTAGAATGTACAGTCGTTTAAAAGAAAGATACCATTGGAAGAGAATGAAAACGATAATCGATCTCCTATGCAGATAACCTCTACAGCAACAGCCTCTTTTGAAAGAATTAGTCTAGACATCGTAGGTCCACTCCCTGAAGCTGGTCAAATAAATCTTAAATATATACTTACCTTACAGGATGACCTAACCAAATATTCAACCGCATACCCCATAACGAATGCTTCAGCTGAAGAAAGCTGTGAATGTTTAATTCATTTCATTTCGCTGTTTGGAATTCCCAAAATGATTCTGACTGATCAGGGAACAAATTTTACTGCAGACCTTTTTAAGAAAACATGCGAATTTCTAAAAATAAAAGAGTTATTATCCTCACCATACCATCCCCAAACACAAGGTGCTCTGGAAAGAAGCCATTCCACATTAAAAGAATATCTCAAATCTTACGTCAATGACAATCAGACAGATTGGCACAAATATGTATACACAGCCGTACTGGCATATAATACTAATGTTCATACGACTACAAAATTCACTCCGTATGAACTGGTCTTTGGTCACAAACCTTACCTTCCCGACTCCATCTATGAACTCCAACCATCAGACACATACCACGAATACATAAAAATGCTGATTCACCGCCTCAAAACATCCCAAACCAAAGCTCTCGAGAACATAAACAAATCCAAAGAATCCTCGGAAACCTATTATGACCAGAGATCCCGTCCAGTCACATATAAAATTGGAGATATGGTGTACTTAAAAAATCACGTACGACTAAGAAAGGCACTGTCACCTGTGTGGAAGGGACCTGATAAAGTCGTCAAAGTCCATGGCAACCACACTCTATCACTTCTCATAAACCGACGTCACGTAAAACATCATTATGATGAAGTGAAGCTAGGAATCCCTTTAGGTTAGAATACAATTAAATATTAATCATTACAGAAAATATAAATTCGCTTTTATGACATTAATTTTAGTATATACACTTTATTTTACTAATATTAAGACTGCTTTTTTATTTATTTTACAGCTCGATAATACTATGTCTCGACCTTACCGATGCCCAAGAAATCAAAACTATCGAACGGATCACGGAAAGCCCTGGAATATATTTGAATCCCTCGGGTTCTTTAAAATTAATAAGCGACTATATGCATGTTCTGTTACCAGTAGAAATTAACTACATAAAACCCCACATCGAGAATATTAAAAACGCACTACAGTCCCCACGACACCTTTGCACTCAAAGCAATGTAATAAATGACTTTGAGTGCCAGAACGCCTTCCAACCACTTACTTCCATGTACTACGAAATCGAAAGAGATTATTCTTCTATAGCACATCTTATTCCTACTAGATCTAGAAGATCTGCATGGATTTCCGGCATCGGCACGCTCTTTAAACATGTGTTTGGTACGATGGACGAGGATGATGCGATTAAAAACGACAACGCTATCCAAACCTTAAAACATAATAATAAAAAAATATTGGCCCTTGTTACTGATAACATCATGTTTTCGAAATCGACAATAGCTAACTTTAATAAGTCTATATGTGTTGGACCTACAATGTTTAATAATAAAAACAATTAGCGCTATCTATTGTCGCTAAAGAAGAACTTTAACGTTGAATATTCAGAATGTGACTGTGTGTGGATTGACATTGATTTTTAAATACTTTACAAAATAATGTGTCAGTCTACAGATAGAGGACGTTATTCAATTTATGGGAAAAAGCTGAATCACGGTTACAACTGTATAATTTGAGGATTATATAAGAGCCGTGGTTCAAGGAATTAAAGAAGAACACTAGTGGAGAATTTACCCGTGTCGTGTACGTAGTAAGTGGTGTAGTAAATATAAAGTCAAGGTGCTGCTACAGGGTTTAATTTCTTTGTGGAAGCGACCACCCCTGGTGTTCCAGTACGGGGTTAAACAATATATGAGATAAATAAAAACGAAAAAGAATTAAACATTATGCTTGAAGACCTATCTTCGTATGTTTATAACTTTACGTTAATTACTAACTTTTTAACCTTAAGATCTACTATTCATAGTACCTTTAGTGTACTCCATTCTTCTATGTTAAGCTTATCTTATAAATTAGAAGACATTTTTAATTCCATACTATTTGCTAAAATTAATACTTTACATCCATCCATGGTGACTCCTAATGATTTGTACAAAGATCTAGTGAATAATGTAAAACACCTCCCAAAATACACCGAGTTTGTTGTATTAATTAACCTATCAGAAATTGTAACATATGTATATTATTGATGGTAAATTAGTTTTTATTCTTAAGATCCCCTTAATTTATATAAATAAGTATAATCTGTATAAAAATATTCCAATCCCAGTACCGCACAATGTAACAAATTATAAATCGTATGCATTATTCATACCAACAAGTACATATGTAGCTGTAAGCCAAGATAATTCTAAATATATAACATTAAATGATATTTCAAGTTGTAAAATTGTCAACTCTGATATCTTTATGTCTAAACGGATTAATGAATTTAGTATCAGAGACTATCCAATGTGTGAAACCGAAATTTTACTTAAGGTTCTGACTGCACTGCCGAAAGAATATAAAACTAACTTCTTACATAGTCACACTCATATTTGGCAATCGTTAGATAACAATAGATGGGTTTTTACCCATTCTGAACCAACAAAACTGAACATAGAATGTAAAACTGAAATAACTGTATATAAGATTTCAGGTACGGGTATTGTAACTTTAAAACCCGATTGTATTGGATTATGCGAAAATGTAAAATTAATAACAAAAAAAAATCCAACTTTCCAAATAAATTTAGGAAAATCCATTCAGATTTCAATCTAATAAACGATTCGTGTTGTAATCTTGCACCGTTTAAGAAGTTTAACTACAATAATTCAAGTAATAAAATTCCTGATTTAGATTTACACCGATTGAACCAGATTGACGTTAGAGCAGATGATATGTTACAAATTATACAAAGATTAAAGTCGATAAATGATTCAATTTCTATATTTACACATGATTCAATAATGTTATATGTATTAATAATTATATTTGTTCTTATTATATTTATTCTTTTACTATTTTTGTTATAGAAGACGCGTGGCTTTTCTTCTTAAATTTCGACCCAAAAACCCCGATTCACAGGATCGTAACCACGACATGGTTCCTGAAGAAATTGAGCTACAACCTCAGCCGCGCATTCGAATTCACTAAAAACTTCGCCTTCAGCGTAAGTTTTCTTACAAGCAGGGGGTTGTTATAACCCTGAAATGCAAGAGTTATGCTTTGTTAGGACCAGAAGGTGCTGACCCGCACTTTCCAGCCCAAGCTTCTGTCTCCGAGAGAGTTCAGTTGATTCCGATTTCTCGCGTGAGCCACACCTCTTCTATCCTTAATCGCTGTTCCTCTGTTTTACCATTGTTTCTATTATTTCTCGCGAATAAACCCCTGTTTCAGTGAAAATAGCTTTTTTAAAAAAGACTAAACCCGGTTCCCGTATAACAGTGCGTTTGTTTCCACTAATCTCAGAGACGGCTTAACCCGTTTCGTTATGGTTTTCGCTAATGTCAATAAGCAATAATGTCAAAAATTATCATTTAATACTTAAAGTTTGTTTTATTTTAATCTGTCTATAAATAAAAAAGTTATAAATTAATATATTTGTAATTCACAGAAAGAGAAATGCCCACTCCTAATACAAAGCAGGTGCTATTTCTAAGCGTAAGGCATAGTTTCTGAAGCGAAGCGAGGGCTATCTGCTGGTAAATTAATAATTAGGTACAATATATGGTTTGAGATAGTCATAACTAACAGAAGCAAAGCACCTCGATTCAAGTGTCCAGGAGTGTTTTATACTACTGTTAAAAGTTTATCAATTTAGTTACTTAGTTAGTTTGACTTATACAGTAGTGTGATAACTCGCCGTGATTCTCTACAAATTAGTTTATTTTATTCTTAATAAACATTTTTACAACCGAGCCGAAAATGCGTAACAATCATTCTCTATGTTGACGCGCCCGTAGCCCAGTCGACAGGGTCTCTACCCTGCCTGCTGAGTGCGGGATCCCGGGCTCGACTCCCGGGCCGGGACAGATATGAATTTGGTTGTTCCCACGTTGTTTTCTCGTGCCGTCACATTCGTGTAGTTGAACTATGGGCCTTCTATTTCACTGTTGTGGTATTTCGCGACCGATAAATCACGATACATATCGTTAGAATTACCTTAGGTCGTTATCGGTAATCTCGGATTAATATTCAGCGTGATATCGACTTTAATACGATCGAATTATTTGTTTCTTAGTATACCTATTTGATGCAAAAACAACGATTATTCGATCAACTATGATAATTTTGTGACGACGGATCATATAATGTGGGTGTTTAAGTGTACAATCAATGGAAATTTACAGTTTAAATCCCTTTATCTGGTATACGTAGATCGTCAATGACTCAACGTAATATCCATGATTTGTTTCAAACTTCTGCTTTGTGAAAATAAGTTAAATTATGCTTATATAAAAATGGTCTAAATGGAAACGGTGGTTTCTTTTTTTCTTCTAAATTCTTGGCCGATGACGCATTAGTGATACCACCAGTATTACTGATGTCCACGGGTGACGGTGATCACCTACCATCAGGTGGCTCGTCTGTTCGTTTGTCGGCTATTTACATAAAAAAAAGTCTTTTGTGAGTGTGTAATTCAAAATATGCGCTACACAAAAATTGCTGTGGAGTTAGAAGTAAATAACTTTCAAATTCAAAATCATTTAATAATGTAGGTATTCTGTAAATATACTTATGCACGTCATTTTTTTCTTCTACTACCGTTTTTAAAAGGTGCTTTAACATTGAGGAGAAGGAACGGCGAAAGAAACTCCTCAGCACATCTTTTAACGTTTAGATAAGATGGGGTGTATAGGCACGGTAACAGGATGGACTGTATGAAACAGGGTGTACACTTCATCATTTACCGCCGAAAGCGCGACATCAGTCAAACGTACGACGTGTCGCCACAGGTCTTTCACGCGACTATAACACAACGCGACTACAACACAACTTCTATCTACGTAAATTCCTCAAAACGGGATCTTCTTAACTCACTTCAAAAATTGAGAAGGGTCTCAATCCGTTGGTATTATTTTTACGTGTGTTACCTCACAATTCGAATAACCGATGTCAATAACCGATTTGAAAAATACATTTTTGTTTCTGAGGGTATACTTTCCGTTTGGTTTCACTTAAATTTGAAGGAAAAATACTACCCCTAAAGGTGAAAAATTGGAGCTGAAATAAAGAAATTAACCTTCTTATTGATAAGTTACTGTGAAAGATTCTGGTCAAAGCTGGCGCATGACGTTGGGGGAAATCCAACGGAAAATTCTGTAGCTAAGATTAATATTAATTATTCCACAAACAGAGCTTGGCATATTAAAAATATTATGGTAGTATAATGTTATCTATAAAATACTGCTATTTGCTAAGATAACAACGTCGTTTTGTACCCTAATTCGATTCTAATTTATTGGCATATCAAAGTTTTTGCAATAAATCACTGTAAGCCATAGTGACTGTATTCACATGTTTTGAATATTGGTCACTAAGTATATAATACCGAAGATTATTAATATTCACAAAACAATGATTATAAAATATGTATTTTGTGAGCCTGCGTCATTTATACTGCGATATTAATACAGCCGTATTTTTGGGGAAAGCAAATTACATTTATTAATATGCTTAATTAAATATATTTTTATTTACAATCTTTATTGCTAAATAATGATGCCTATACATGCGATATTAAATAATGAAAAGTGGCAAAAATGCGAGGGGAATGTAAAATAACAAAACGCACGCTATTGGCTACACAGAGGCGTGACGTCAGCGTCCCCGAGTTCACGTCGAGAGAGTATGGCGGGCTGCCTGTGTGTTATAATTACTGGTTGTTTTTACGATTTATCATATTGAATTTCTAATTTAATCTAATATATAAAATTGTAATGTCACAGTTTTAGTTACCATCCTCCGAAACGGCTTGACCGATTTTGATGAAATTTTATATGTATATTCAGTAGGTCTGAGAATAGGTTGTTATCTATTTTTTATACCCCTAAGTGATAAGGAAAGTCCACCCCAAATTTTTTTTTTATTTTTTGAACAAAATTTTTTAATTTAATTTTTTTATGATGTGGTATTAAAAAATACATACAACCCTAAATTTTCACCCTTCTACTACCAACCCCTATTTTTTAATAGCGATATTAGTAATTCAATAATTTTCAACCCAGGCCGATAACTGTTTAATTATCACTTAATCAGTTATCCCGCCAGACGTCTACCGGTGTCACTTCTGACCCAGTAAACAGCACGGATGCGATCTCTCTTCTCACTACCTACAGTCATCAATCGTAATAGTGACGTTTCAAATAAATTTATCATGAATTCATATCACACCATGTTTTTCATACGGACAATTAATTATACGTGGCATGCTCTCGAGTGGGCAAACCATCCAGTTTGTTTGTGTTAGCTAAAGATGGGATTTTTAGTAAAATTATTATAATTTGCGATATACACAATTAATAATTTATAAAGCAAAAGAACGTTTGCCGGGTCAGCTAGTAATGAAATATTTTCCTCCTATCCGCTTCTTGTACATTTTTATGTAGTGTTTTTTTTTATCGTACTGTTGCACACAGACAAAAGCAGTACTTCCAAAATGGTTTCATGTCTTTCTCAACGCTTTTAAACTTAAAATTGTTAATATATTATTTCGCACTAAATATAAACAGTCAGTACGGAATCTGATGTCACCGCGGAGTGCGCCGTTAAAACGACGTTTAACATCTTTAATGACAAATCTCGACTTGTATATCATATGAATGAATGGAATAATATTTGGTTATATAAGTTGGTTTTGTCAAACACTTATCGAACGTCAAGCTACGCCATCTCTCCAGTGAGTGGTCCCGAAAGAAGCGGCAAGGATCTCCCGAGGAGTTTTATGTTCCCTACTCACAGTTACAGAGTGCATTTATGGTTACATCTTAAACTCATGTCCAAGCAGTCTTATCCTTAAGCTTGTAATAACCTTTCCGCATAAGAGTACTATTGCCGTGAGTTGTTAATTTACAATGTGACATTTTTGTCAATTGTAACGGAATTTTACTGGAAATATTTACACAACTTACATTTACATTAATTAGGCAAAAAAAAACATAAAAATTATTCTTGCTGCTAATATAGACAGTATCGTAACCGGATTTAAAAAGGCTTAATATCGATCTGCGTAGCGTGCAATCCGAATTAATAAATCTATCCATGCGATAAATATTCTATTCAGACGCTGTGTCATCCATTATCCTTATTTCCTATATTACGTCATTAACCGATTTAGAAAAGGGGGAAGGATTTATATTCGTGTGTACCAGGGATGCTATGGAGCTGTGTAACTGTGACCGAATATGATAAAGTGTTGAATAATTTCCAATACAGGATTGGTCTAAGTGAAACACGTTATGCCAGGTTTCCGCCGGTCCCCCCTGGGGGCCGCCACCTTGTCGTGGTGGGAGGGCTTGCGTGTCCTAGTGATCCCTAAGGCTATACGGCAGAGCTACTCATACCGGAAGTCGCAGGGTGAAGGACCAGATTAAGAGCGGCCCACGGAGTATGCTTCTCCGGGTGTCCCTCTGTTAAGCAGAGGGCACAGCGGGTAGAAACGCGGTGAGAGGTTTCGGGCCCGAAAGGGTCCGATCGGCGGCAGTAGAGCGCTCTTGGTGCCCGAGAGCGCTCTAGGCGAAGGCGGCTCGCATAGGCGGGCCAACCGTCGGGGCGTCACGGTTGAATGCGCGAGCGATCCCGTGGCGCCCCATCAAGACGATGAGGTCTCTGCTGGGTTTTAGTGGGTATTCGGACACGTAGCGGACGTCCAGCGAGTCCACACACGAGCCTCCCCGCGGCGGGATGCGTAAATGCATATTTGGACATTTTTATTATTTATTTTTAAATTATAAATAATAATAAACGTTTACACACTCACACCTCCTCACTAGGATTCCCTGTTGCGGGTGACATGGACATACACGAACATGACATCACAAACACCTGCGACCCGAGAACAAACATTTGGCTGTCACATAAATGTCTGCACCCGCCGGAATCCAACCCGGTACCCCTCGCTCGGCAGGCAGGGTCACTACCAACTGGGCACTGGGGTCTTATGTTTGGCTTGTAGTCTTAGAAATCCAGTCAATAAACGGATTCAATGCTTTCTGCTCAATCGACAACGCATTGTTGACGTCTCTCGTGTTACGGATGTGAGTGGTGTTAACAATATACTAACACTTTTCTGTCTGTTTGTGCTGGTTGTACCTTACGCAAATCTAAATATGACAATCAATATACAGCATAAGCTTTTGAACGCGACAATCTTAAAAACTATTAGCATAATAGAATGTAAGGTTCATGTTTACCTAAGCGAAGCTAAAACTGCCTATGAGTGATTATTAAAAATAAATAAATTGTTTTGAGCTGCTTTTAATTGACGTAAATTATTCAGTGTAGTAAGTAATAAATACGCTCATTAATTATAAACAATTATCATTTCATATCAACCATGTTTGTGATATGTATTTCATATAATCCTCAAGTCCAATGTCTTATCTATTGCTCATCGCGCGAAATGACGTTCAGTTGCTCGGAATCTTGGCCAAATGCATAACTTGCGATAACACTTTTTTAAGCGCGTCTAATTTTATTCTTATCATGTGGGTAGGCAAATATAATGTTTCCGTTCACTTTTAGAGGGTATTTGTGAAAGTTGCAGTGTATTTTGATTTGTGTTTTAAAGTTTTAGTTGAACCGAGTCATCTGTCCGACTAAGTTGTTGGTTTAAATACGTTCTGGAAATTGAAAGTCTTTAGTTATCGAGATTTTTTGGTTTTAGTGTGATAAATATATAAAAATATAGGTGCCTTAGAATTCTTTAAAATGCCTTTGCCACCAAGCCAGATGGCACAAGCAATGGCATTAATCGAACAAGTGGCTACTGAGCTTAACGTTTTCCGTTCTTCGACGCAATATGCTCTAAGACGGTACCAACAGACTGGTTGCTACACCCGCTGACCAGGTAGTGGCAGTGGGGGATGCACATCAGCTCGCGACGATCGCTTTATCGTCTTGGAAATTTTAAGAGATCGCTTCCTCTCAGAGGCGTGAATGTTAGTGAGCGTAGGGAGAAAACATATGGAAGAAAATAATTAGAAGCCCGAAGACTAGCTCGTGGTCCGCAGCTTCTCCCACACCGAGTAGCTCGACTTCGGTTTGCACATAAACAGGCTAGGGTCTCATGAGCAACGGGCAAGGGTTTTGTTTTTTGAGTACAGGATCATACTCCCGATGGTCGACAACGTGTATGGAGAAGAAATGGCGAACGGGATCTAGTGATTACTACCACTCCAACAGTGGGTTTTGGCGGAGGCTTGATAAGTGGTCATTTTCATCGTTTGCGATTCGTTGTTAATTTCAGTGGCAGCTTTTATAAATAGCCCTATATAAGTTTTTTCAGCTTCAAAGCTGACTTTATCCTATTTCATAAAATGGGTGTCAGTGGGTATTAAATGTCATGAATAGTTATTGAGAAATATGAGAGTGAACGCCACCGAAATGAAATGCACCCACCGAAATTAAATTGTATACATTTTATTTGAAATAAATAACTATAAAACATATTTTACAATTTAATATATGATTTTATAAATAAATAATTATCTATATAGATATTTATCATTACGGGGATTGTCTCAAAACTTACAACTTCCAAAAGAAGTGATCCTGTGCGGAAAAACAGACATTTTTTTCCAAGTAATGTATTTTATATTTATATAATTTATTGTAATTGGCAACAGTCTACTAAAACAAAACAAATTAAATTCTAGTTTCTCAAACATACTTAGTGTGAGACACATATAATTAAAACAGAAAAGGCAATAGTACTCGACAGCCAGTACGTTAAGTAGATAAGTCTAAATTGACAACCTCCATGTTTGTTCGTACCACAATCAACATTATAACCATAAGAAAAAATATTTTTTTTATCTTCATTCTTTCTTTTCTTCGTCCCTCTTATTTTTCCCTTTTTCGTTTTTCCCTTTGCAGAAGAAGTTCTCGTGTTTCGCATTATAAAATTAAAATAAAAAAAAAAACAAACATTGTAACTCAAATAACTCAAAATTATTTTTCGCAAAATTTTGAAATACATAAATAAAATGAAACATGTTCGCTTCATTTCGGTCGGATTTTTAATTTCGGCGGGGGATTTTAGTCCACCGAATATTCCGAAAGCAAACGTAGCAGGAACCCATGTATGTACATAGATATTGTTTCATTCGTACGAGTATGTCATGCATTGGCGTATTTAATATTTCAACGGATTACATCTGGTTTTAGTTTAAGCTAGATAGATATAGGTTTATTCCTCATTTTTAATATGTGCTGTTGTTTCCTAATTTTTAAAATATCGTTTTCAATGAGATTTAGAAAATTATCAATGTTGTAAAGTTTAATATTTAGCACTAAGACAAGACACTGCCTCCTGAATAAAGTAAGAACTGAAATTGTAGACAGAGATTCCACTGATGAAACTTTTGATAGGAATTTTTACTAAAATTACTATTAAAAAATTAATAATATGTTTCTGTCTCGAATCCTTATTTCACTTTCGCCTGCGGTAGATCACATGATTACAGTTTCGAAAGAAATAAGTATTTTCTGTCAATAAGTAGAAAATACGCGTCTTAGGATATTCTTGCCCGGAAGCTTTTATTAATTAATGCGTTGAACATTTTAGACCCCATAACCAGCAGCAGCAGACCAGCAGGTGGGATTGTTGTCGAGCATTGACTTATGTTATGTAAAATAATAATAATAATTGATAACAGAATATAATATAGATAAAACTGTAGGTACTACGGCGAGTGACGGGATTGAATCTAGTGCTTCTCTAATCATCTATTTGGCTGCACACAGACTCAAACATTCAAGTGCATATCGCATATAATAATATTTAATTAAATACATCAGCGCCTTTTATAACGACTTGACAGTTTGTATTTCAAGTCGATTTAATAAGTACTAAGTATTCGCTGTCACTGAAAAGAAAATATGCGTCTTAGGAGTTTCTTGCCGCCTATCCCCGGAGAGATTGAAATATTGTTAATCTTGATTAAGACATAACCCTCAAAATATCATTATCGCTCAGTGTCCACATAACAATAATTATGTTTTACAGATTGTTAATTAACAGCTGCAGCACGACAACCAAACGAGACGGATGGATTCCTTCAGCACCTGTCACCTGTCATCTGTCACCCGTCACACAGAACACCGAACACATCATTGGACACAATGATTAGAGGGTACCGACTAGGGATGTACGGATGTTATGGGTATGAAATTTCGAATCTGGATATAGATACGGATATATGAATAATACATTAACGGTTTCGGTTACAGTTACGGATATGAAATTATTTCGAATTATACTATTGTTTCTTATAATTCCGTTTACGGTTATTAGATGATTTGGGACTTGTAAAAAAATATAATGTATTTAAAAGGTATGAGTTTGACTATCTTTCTAGGTATTATTTGGTATTATAATAATGGAATAAGAACTTTAAAAATAAAATAATAAAACGTCTAAGGATCAAAGCCGACAGCGAAAACTTGTCACAACGTGTTTTATTCAGAGTCTGCCCGTACCCGAGATTATTCGAAACTTTTTTACCAAATTCCGTTACGGTGTCGGATACATTTTTATTTTGAATATCCGATACTTTTGGTTACGGTTCCGGACCTCCATAACACCCCTGGCACCGACGTCTGACTTCGAATCCCTTTACTGTAATAATACACCAGCGTCTTGTTAGGTAAATGCTCACTTTCGTTCAGTGGAGAACCAGTGGTTGGGTAGAGATATGATTTTACAAAAGTTATTAGAAAGTGTCAGGACATAATGGGGATCGCCAAATTAATACATATAACTTCCTTTTTTAATTGTCGATAAATAAGCAGACGAGCCCAACGGTAAATGGTCACCATGAGCATCAGTGATATCGAAGACATGACTGTCGCGTTGCCGCTCCAGAACGAACTGGACAAACCCGCATTATTGCTCACTCTCCGACCGAAACATTTCACGTTTGGATTCGGAAGGAGGATAGTAGCCAAGCGGGCAAAATTCCCTACCACCGCGCAAGTACCGTAGCTATTAAACTGCATGGTACAGCCGAGCGACCTAACAGAGGAGGGACCGTTCGTTACAGCCTCGTCCGTTGCTCAGCAAGGCAGAGGCTCAGAGGAGATTGGCGGAGGCTCAACGGTGAACGGAGCCCATATAACAACAATACACCCTTAAACCCTACATAAACTTCACCATAATCCAAGAGTAATTTTATTAAACTCTCTTTTATTAAGTCGGTTCACGGACTCAACAGAGCCCCATGACTTCATTTGTTATCCGGCAAACGTCACAAAGAGCTTAGCTTGAAAGTATGACGCCCGTTCCCTCAACACAAAAAAGTTTTCTGTTTCAAACAACAGATAATTTATCTTTCTTTATCAATGTAATCACACCTTCCGTTTCAGTAATCACATTTTGATATAATTAGGCAATAAATAAATTACACGTGTAAGTAATCATTGACGTTATCTGGAAGGCGATTTGAGTGTTATATAAAGCGGGAATATAAGCCATGAAGTCGAGTTTAATGTAGTGCGCTATACAACAACTTGGTTGATAGTGGCTTTACTTTACAAACGCGGTGCGTCTATGCTGACGCCATGATAGGTAAGTACCTTTATTTGAGACACCGGCCTATAAGACTCTTTAATTGGTCGATCATATTCTTAATTTTAATCACGTATTAATAATAATTGTTCTTTTATTCTTGCGTCTCCTAAATGGTTTGTTCTATTGGAGTCGTGTTAATTTTTTTTTATCTCGACCATAGTCGATAATTATGATAGGATTCAATACAAGGAGGTATTTTTGGAGGAGATTATCATCGATAGACAGATTGATTTGTAATAAAGGAGTATAATCAAAAATATATGGACGACCCCGCAGTCCAGTTCGAAGGGACACAGCATGTGGAAGGGCTTCCGGGTTCGAATCCCGCTGGAGCAGACATCGATGTGTGACAACAGGTGTTTGTACTCGGGTCATGGGTGTTTAAGACGTTTCATTTGAGACATGCCATCCACAATACAATTGTTATTGGTGCAATTACTATATAAATATATACATTCATAAGACGTACGATTGTTTTCTGAAACGATATACCTACGAATTTGACTTGACAGACAGTACTTTCTTTCTTAACTTCTCATTTCCTGGGCGACAAACATCATGAAACATCGGGCGACAGTGACCACTCACCGTCAGGTGGCTCGTCTACTCGTTTGTCGGCTATTAACACAAAAAAGAATACTGATTTAACTATATACATTAAAAACGTCTGTCAGGTCATTCAGTAATTACATAATGAAAGTAATTATTTTTTTGACTATCATATCGAAGAAACGCGCTATAAAGAAAGAAATGTAACGGTGAAAAAATCTCCTCTGCACATCTTTTTTCAACTGTCCCGTGAAGGTTGTTACACTAGGATGTTCGAACTAAACATTTTCAATTCTACGACAAACTTCGTCATTAAACATGATCAAAAATGAATAAAAGGTAATAGCATGTCCACTATACTAATTATTCACTTTGGAACTGTTTGGAATACAGCACTTACTCGTAGTTCCAAGGTTCGTCGACTGCGTCTTTTGCTTCGTCAATACTAATAATAAGCCCTCGCCGCCCGAGGGGAGGCTGTCCTAGCCCGATGGCTGACTAGATCTACTGCGATAGAAGCTCTTAGTGGCAATTTATAAAAAATTATAGCCGAGTTGCAAAGAATATCGTCAGTTTTAATGGATTTTATTTTGAAAATCTTTTTTCAGGAAAGCTAATTTTCTTGGCTGCTATAGCCCTTGCCCAGGGCCGGCCTGACAAGAGTCTGGAATACAAAAAGATTCCTGACGCGGCATGCCCCGAAGACAACAGTCATTTCCTACTTCCTCACGAATACGACTGCACGAAGTTCTATTACTGTGAATTTGGCATGAAATTGATTCATCCGAGAAACTGCGCGCCTGGTACCGAGTTCTCAGCCGAGTTGCAAGTAATTCGATTATTCTTTTTATTTGTAACTGTTATAAATAATAATCATAATTAATTTGACGACCCCGTAGCCCAGTTGGTAGTGACCCTGCTGCCGAGCATGGGGTCCCGGGTTCGATTCCCGGCCGGGGCAGATATTTATGTGACAGATAAATGTTTGTTCTCGGGTCAAGGGTGTTTGTGATGTGATAATTGTGTATGTCGATGCCACCCGCAACACAGGGAATCCTAGTGCGGGGGTGTGAGTGTGTGAACGTTTTATTATTATTATTATAGTAATATTAGTAGAAACCACTATGAATTGACACTAGTAAATCATCCCCAAAAACATCATCTACTGCACGTGCTAAACTCGAAAGCAACTCAAACACGGACCTCTCCTTGCAATTGAGGAGATCTGAAGCCTAGTGCGCTGCTTTGTCGCGGACTGATTGTCAAAAGTTCTTACGACGTCTGTTGACTTCCGACATGGTTTAACGAGTGCCATTCGACGTTAACCATCGGGAGCAACGACGACAACGAGGCACGGAAGCCCTTAATAAATTTTACCATTATCTTCAAACCGCACTCTCAGTTACTGGACCCAATAAGACGATGGGCTTTAGGTTTGTGTGTCGAGAGTCGCATGGATATATGTGTGAGACATGACATCCAGGAATCGAATACAACAATTTTCTGTAACGAAATGAGATAAAGCTTCATCTTAGTATTCATCAGAAATTAGTATTCTATTATATATTTATTTTTTTGTTCAGGTTTGTGTACATCCAGTATTAGCCAACTGTACTCTACCGGGAGTACCACCCACTGAGGGCCCTACAGAAGTACCAACTCAAGCTCCAACTCAAGCCCCTACAGAGCCTTCTACAGAAGCTCCAACGGAACCTCCAACCGAACCCCCAACTGAACCCCCAACAGAAGCCCCGACAGAAACTCCGACTAGGCCTCCAGTGCCCGAACTTCCAAATGGGTGTCCAGATGACTCCGAGGAGTACAGGTTGTTGCCACACGAGACGTACTGCAACAAATTCTATTACTGCAACTTCGGGGAGAAGGTCTTAGGACGGTGCCCGCCTGGAACATTGTTCAACCCTCAACTGACCGTAAGTAAATCATTTTCAGTATTTTTATATGCTATTTACTAGCAAGAGGCACTTGTACGTTTGTTCCTCAAATTCAAAGATTTTTTAAAATTACCTTTTAGCGATTCTCGTGGCTAATTAACCTCCATGAGACCCTCCATGCAAATTACCATGCATAAATACGAACCCTATATTATGTGGTTGTTAATTAATTAAGGGTAAGTGGTCACCGTCGTCCGTGGACCGTAGTAACACTAAAGGGATCACTGATGCGTTGTCGACCTAAAAAGAAGAAAGTAAGTACTGGCTCTCCAGCCCCCAGCTGGAATACGACGAGCCGTTTGGCGGCTAACTCGAGCAGGAGGGTGGTAGCCAGGCAGGCTTCATAGAAAGATAGCGATAACAATAATAATACTGATAATATAATCCTTATGCGAAGCCCTTCCACCACGCACAATGGCTACTGTCGCCTCTTAAGACACTCTGTTCTGCCAGCATGACATTGGAGCCAATATTCTTAGCTGCAAATATATGCGTCAAAAAAGATACCTCATGTATATGTTTCAAGTTATTCGATGTACGTAATGCAAATTTTAATTCAATTTTTTAAATAAACTCATCCCTTTCTAAGTTACATATTTAATAAAGAATCGCAAGCAATGAATCACGGTGTAAATTTTCAAGAATTTACAATTCGCTAACCAATAATATCTTAACTTATTTGTCACTCTTCTCTTTTACTTATAACAATTATATGTTAACCAGGGAATCATTTAACCACTTTTCCAAACGACAAACTCAAGATATTTTTAAAAGCGTAACCCGCCGTAGTAACATGCTTCACTTCGGGAAATAAATTCTTACTCTAAAGCATTTTACTAATTAACATTTAGGGATCGGTTTCAAGACCATAATATTTACTGCGTCAATTGATGAAGTACTCTAAACTACGCACTGTAATCATTTAGGTATTCTGCAAATACACATATGCTCGTCATTATTAGCTTCTACTCCCCTTTCGAGAAGATGATATAACATTAAGGATAAGAATCAGCGAAAGAAACTCCTCAGCACACGTTTTAAAACAACACGTGACAATTACAAAGTAAGTGTTTACTTGCGCGGAACTGGTTTCGACACTGTTATTACCTGTCGTCCTTGTCATTAATATATTATTTTATACTATAATATATTTTACCTATAAACTGTACTTAAACGCGACAACTTTCACGTATCAACTTTGGAACCGTATTGTAAAAACGAACTCAATTTTTAAATCCCGACTAGTCTACACTCTTTATAAGTGCGAGCATGTCCTGCCCCCGACATCGTCCCAATAGATTCGCTGATTTATTAATATTATCATTGTGTTATCTTCAAAATGTCCTGCTTCAGGCCTTAAACTATCTCTATTTAGAATTTCGTCACAATACTAGGCTCAGCGGTATGGCCGGGAAAGATCTGCCTTACTATGTTGGCCGAAGCAGCTAAAATGAGAAGCTACACAATTTTATAGAAGATAACTTTTATAATGAATTAAAAAGGAGTTTATAAAAAAGTCTTAGATAATACGTAAGGTAATTTTCCTGATGCGAAGCCAGGGCAGGTTGCTAGTGTTTAAATAAAAATAATACGAACGTCATGTCACTTTTCAAAGTGTCTTCTTTCAAAGTTAGTTGACGGGTTGTCAAGTATATTGATGCGAGTTTCTGCGAAATTTGAATAAACGAAATAAGAATTGTAAGTCAAATTTTAACACTCTATTAATTCGCCATATCACTGAAGTATATTATTATAGTTCACTATGACTCTTATCTATTTAAAGATTGATTTTTTAAATCCTTCCATGTGAATTTTATTGCGTAGATTAAAATATAAGTTTATAACAGTGAACATAAATAATCTCCCTTTAATAGACAGTTTCTGCACAGGTAAGTGATAAATAAAGAGCTAAGAAAAGTAACAGGTCTATAAATAGCTAAGTTTGTTTAAGTTTTAAAAATATAACTCGTAATCAGTGAGATACAGCAGGCACACAAAGATATTACAGAAAAAAATACTTTCGCATCTTGGACAATACCAGCGTTCATATACAGTTGCAAATAAATTACAATTCTAAATGAAAATAAAAATTTTAAGTTACCTATGAGTATATACAGTATCAGTAAGGTCGATAAAAACGTGTTTTTTTTTTTAAACTTCATATTTTCGGTGCCGATTGGAATTATTATTTTTTGTATTTTTTTTGGAGCGGCCGACAGCTGTACTATTTGACCCTCCAGGATTATCTATTCATTCTGGGACACCCTGTATACTAGTATTTCCTGGTAAAACACAATGTTACATTGAAAATATTAAATGTTTTACAAGTGTTTATAAAAGAGCGCCATCTCGTGAATTTTTGTGGTACTTAGGTTCGTTATTGCCAGTGTATCAAGACCTATTGGTACCTCAAAATTTCGGGAGATGGCGCTATAAAACTAGTCTGGAGTTTATTCCAACATTTCTAAATAATTTCATCATGAATCAAAAGTATCTTTCTTTGTTACGGCAGTTCACTATAGGTGAATGAGCCACTTATAACTGTTCCAATTGTTTTTCAACGAACTGACTCATCTCATTAATCTATGATGCTAAACTACTGACTAGTCGAAACTTATCAAATACTTATTAATCAAATCCCATGCTAGTGATATCGTTCCTAATATACTTGAAAATTTGATAATATTAGAATAATGGATTAGATGTGATTACACTGATATTTAAATGATTGGTGTTTATTTATGGCGTTAAGCTTGACGACATTGAACCTGATAATAACGTTTGGAAATTTTTTCGAGACTCGCACAACGTTGGATAAAATAAATAAGCTACTGTTGTCACTAGACTCCCTCCCCACTCTCTCTCTATTTAATACCTTACATAGTCACAAAAGTATACTTCTTATCCTATACATATCTATAATCTATACATATGTATAATGGTAATAAATTAGTATATTCTAATTCACAGTACTAGAAAATCCCTTTACTAATACAATACGGTTGCTACTTTTAACGGGCGGTTTCTAGGCGGGTTACGGGTATATAGATAATAATATTGTTACCTTTATACCGAAAGTAGTATCACATTACATTATCTGTGAAAAACGCAGAGTAATAAATATTTAAGGTTCCGACATTATGGACTTAATGATAAAAGAAAAAATTACCCAAAACAAGAAATAACGTTCATAATTATAAACGCCATTAATTATAAAATTATTTAAATGTATTAAATAGTGTCACGACATGTGATTTATCACTAGCCATTTCTCATCTACAATATATCTATACTACTGTTTGCATAAATATGTAATGTCTGTCTGTACATTCCATTGTTTTGTCAAATTCCATGATAAATACTCGTTTTATGACTCGCTGTCATCGATTTGACCATTTTGAAAATTTTTATCTGTCAAATTGGTATGTAGTGAGAACGCGTGATTGCGCAGATGATGGGCCAGGAAACCTTATAATGTCTAATCAAGGCGATAACATAAGATTTTGAATAATCATGCATATATAATTTATCGTTCAACCCGAGTGAAGTCGGAGGGGGCCACCTTGTTATGATATAAATTGCGAAGTTTTCTGAATATAGCGTACAGAAATATTAAATATTACCAAACTACCCTCGCTCCGCTTTAGAAAAACTCCGCTTTACGTTTAAAAAAAGCACCTGCATTGTTTTAGGACTCGGTCATTCTCATTATAACTTTTTTTATTTATGGACGGATTGCAATGGAACGAACTTTAAATATTAAGTGAAGCTGAGTGAAAACCATAACGAAATAGTTTAAGCCAATTCAGTGATTAGCGCAAACAAACGCACAGACAAACAGACACAAATTCTAACAACTAATGTTTTGTGTTCTATTGCGTTTATAAAGGCTTCTAATAATAGTTCCATGTACAGAATATCCTCCATGTACAGAAATAGATTAGTTAGAATTTAATTATATGTAGAGATATATAATAATAATATATATAATGTTTATATCGATAATTGACAATTAAGCAGCCAGCCACAACACAAGCTGTAATATGGAATATGATCACAACGCGTGAAAAACGCGATCGTTGATCAAGATGGCAGCCAATAACCCGCTTCATAAATACGTCTCCATAATTTAAAGCAAGAAATATATTAATTCTGTCTTCAGGATTGCAGTACATACAAGAAATAGTTACTGTAACAAACAGATACATGTACATATGTATGTAAAGTTAACCTTATTGCAGTCACTCAGACGTCGGTGTGGGGAAACCAAATCCGTCTGATACCCATTTCAATACAAATCCGCCTGACACTTCATACAAATCCGCCTGATACTTCATACAAATCCGATGATATTTCATAGAAGGGTTTTGTATTGTAATTAAAAAAGTGCTTGCGGCAGTTTCATCTATTAGATAATTGCCACAACAATATCTAAGATGGTATTTTTAGGAGAACCGATTGCTAGTGTTAGATTTTATATTTGGGACAAAAAGAAAAAAAAATCAACATTGACTTGCTATTACGGTCACGAATACATGTTTGTATTTTTTAGTTGCAAGTAAACCATCGCACCGCACAGTCACTATCTCAGTGCAGGTCATCCCGGCAGGCCAAACAACAAACTAGTACTTCACAGCAAAATACTTGATATTAAATGACTTTCCAAACGAAACTATCCGATTTGGGCTTTAATAATAAACGATTTTAAAATAATATCATCGCGGACGTTATACGTTTTAACTTTAACGGGTACTCACGATTTTTGTGCATGGGGAAAAGGCTGAAATCGTTAGTACCCGTTATAGATAAATTTTACTAATAAAACTACTTGCAGATAAAAAAGAAATCATTAATTCTTTACAGGTCTGTGATTGGCCAAGGAATGTTGATTGTGACGGTAAAGTAGAAGATGGTGACGGTGGAGATGGCGGAGGTAGCGGAGGCGGTGGAGGTGGCGGAGGCGGCGGAGGTGGCG
>PDGT01000020.1:683564-719912 GCA_003671415.1 Megathymus violae | reverse complement strand
TGGCGGAGACGGTGGAAACGGAGAAGACGATGATGTTGACGGATTGCTACCAAATGGTTGTCCCTCTAATTTCGAAAACGATTTGCTGCTCCCTTACCCGAATGACTGTGGATCCTACCTCCAATGTGTACATGGACAGAAGCTCAAACGAAGCTGCCCTGCTGGACTGCATTTCAACCCCGAGAAGAAGGTAAAGGAATGAATGGAACTATATTTTTTGCCAAATAGCAGCAACGGTATCTTTTTACAAATTTTATTTACATGTGCATGTTCCTGTATGGGAACGAGACAGGTGCTACGCGTTTGCAGCAATATTTATGTATGTTCTCGTGTATTATTGTAACATAGATCAATACTAAGTAGTAGATTAACGAACAATCACAATTTAATAACATTGATGCTACACCAGAAAGTAATAAAAGAACGCACGCAACTTTTTCCGAATAAAAACTTGATGTTGTAGTAGAAGGCGATAAAAGACCGCACTCAGTAATAAGTATTCGTAAATATCCTATAGCTGGTAATCAGTACGATTATTAGTGATACGTAGTTTGCTCCAATGGCCCTAAAATGCATCCAAAATTTGAGGATTAAATAATCGTTTGCACCCTCATGCTCCTGCATCACTCAGTTGTTATCACACGCTAATGCGTGACAGTGCTTGAGAAGCACAACATAGCCAAATATATTTCAGACGTTACAGGTATAAATTATGTGTGGGGGGGTGAAATATTTTCATCACAATGACTACAGTATTTAAATACTCACGGAGAAAAATCGAAACGAACCTAACTTTTTACAATGTGTACAGTGAAAAGCCAACAGAAAATTAAATCTAACATTTTTCAGATTTGTGACTGGCCTGCAAACGTTGGTTGCCAACCTGGTGATGGTGACGGCGACAATGGAGGCGGAGGTGACGGCGGAGACGGGGGTGATGGTGGTGACGGTGGTGATAATAACAAGTGCATAATAAACTGCAATGCGCTCCCGTGGGCCCATGAAACCGACTGCGATAAATACTGGATTTGTAATGGGAAGGAACCCACGCTCGTCATATGTTCCGAAGATCTTCACTTTAACAGAAACACGTATACTTGTGACTTCATCTACAATGCTAACTGTACGAGGGAAAGCGTCCAGGCGACCGCTGGCTACCAAAGATTGAAGCTCTTCATACCACGGGATTAGTTAGACAGCACTTAAGTTAGTCGACTTCCTGAAATTAATAATGCTCAGAGAAAGTAAAATCTTTTTGAGGACGTAAAACAGTTCAGTTTGTTACGTAATTTTATTTTTCGTACTACCTGTTAATATCTAAATAGCCAATATACGTAGAATACATGATTACATTTCTTTTATTCCTTAGCATTAAGGTTTGACATTAGACTTCCTATAGAAGTATCCTTATTTTTCTTTAAAAGATGCAGACTCGTTGTCTGCGCGCTTTCTGCCGCTAATGTGATATTTCAGGGTGCGGAATATTACATTGCAAACTATCTTGAACCCATCGGTAGGAATACTCTACGCTGATTCTACAGGAAACGTGTCATGCGTTTAGCCTGAAACAATATGTTTATCAGGACGGGATAGAAGCGCATGGGCTCAAAATTCCCAAAAAGTGATTTAATGATTGATCAGAACGATCCTCAAAAACACGTTACTAGGCCACAGTACGTTCACCTACTCACGACGTAGGAGTCTTCAAAAGGAGAATGAATAGGCTTTTATAAGTTAATGCATTCTATATCTTCGACTTCATCACCAGTGTGCGCAACGTTGTTTGTAATTGCACTGGTATTATGTTGCAATTAAGATGGGAGTAAAAGTAATTATACTTTTTTATGGAACACGTAACAAAATCTGGTTTATTGCTTGATAGGTTTACAGAGGGCACACTTGAATAAAAAATGATAATTTAAATAATGGGCACGTCCGAACCGTATCAAGATGTAATTGGAAGGGAACGTTAAAGACTAAAAATGTTTGACCGGAGTGACTGGATCAGTTGAACGATACAATTCAGATTATGCTCCATTAAAATACATAATGTTGCCATATTAAGAGCCAACAACCAGTTACCATCAGATGGGATTGTTGTCAGCATTAACTTATTCTATGTAAAAAAAACTATAGCATGATTCATCGTACGTAAGTTTTTGAATACATAACCACTATTGATCGTTATTTAATCGGATTTGCCAGCTAGTTTATTTGCTGCTTTCGGAGCAAACCGAGACAATTTCGTGCCATCTTTATGGAATACGGCTCTGGTCGTCCATATTCATAGAAAACGAGACAGTGCTAGTCCTTTTCACAATGCTATTAGAGCGTGTATGGTAAAACCCAACTTGCTTATTGCATCTCTACCATTATAGATCACTTATTTATCTATTAATGTACTTTACTGATTATTAGGCACAAGCCATCTAGGGTAATTGAGAAGATTTATTTGTAAGTTTTGATGTTGCGTATACCTTTGATAAGATCTGACACAAAGCATTATTGTCCAAGCTATTTTTCTATGGTATATAAACATGAAATATTATGCAAATAGGTTGTCAGATTCTTAACGCAGTAGACTATTTAAATATTTTTTACGGTTCATGCTCAGATTACAAGTCCATTATAGCTGGCGTCCTACAAGGCTATACGTTATCACCCTTCCTATTCATCTCATTTTCAAATTCAAATTCAAAATCATTTAATCATATAGGTATTCAGTAAATACACTTATTAACGTCATTTTTTAGCTTCCACCACCGTTTCGAAAAGGTGCTTTAACAATGAGGAGAAGAAACGGCGAAAGAAACTTCTCAGCACATATTTTAAACAACACATGGTAATTACATAAGTTTAAACCTGTGCGGAACTGGTTTCGATACTATTATTTCCAGGCATCCTTGTCATTAATTTACTCATCTATACTATAATATCCTTTGCCTTTAAATTGTGTTTTAATGCGACGCTTAAAAGTTCCAATGGGCAACTCGCGTATCAACTTAGGAATCTTATTGTAAAAACGAACTCCAAGCCCCATAAAGGAACGCTGAACCCTTTGAAGACGATATGAAATATATCAATGATATCAATGATATACTCAATATGAGGTATGTCAATGGTATGCTATGCTTATGACAATTCAGAAAATAGTTTTTAAGACTGTGCAATCATGTATCGGGTGCAAGGTGAGGGGAAAATTAAAGAATCGCATTCTCATACACAGTTCAGGATCTGTTCAAAGACATGTTTCCTTTGCGTATGTGTACGTTTTTTGTCTGTCATCAAAACTGTCTAATAAAATACCTGCGGCAAATTTTTGCTATAATCAAACAAGCTTCATCACCGCCATTCTAATGTAAAACCTGTTTCCATCAACACCATCTGGTTACTCGTAGTTCCTCTACAGAAAACCCATATAACACTCCGCACCACATACATGTGAACTTGGGGTTACTTCAAGAATTAAATCAATCGGTTCCTTCTACTGAGAAATGCATTGATGGCGCATGTGTCGTTAGAGAGCGCCATGGGCAATGACGTCACCAACTACCGTATGATCAATGCATTCGTTTGCCTGTGTGTGTTTAAAATGTAAATAAATAATAGTTTAAAAAAACTAAAAAAATACGCTTTTATTGCTAATTGAACTAAAAAGTAGAAAATAATTTTTAATTACAAAGAGTCTTTATTACAGTAGTAGAAGGTCGGACAATCAATCATAATTAATTACCTCAAATAAACATTATAATAAAATTTAAGTTATTAACAAAATAATTAAAATCAAAGTAAAAAGCGTGGGGTGCATTTTACTTCATTTTTATAACTTTTCTCTCATAGATAGTTGCCAATAGTGGTGAGAATGCGGAGCAGTCTTTGAAGACTGTAGCCGGTTCAAGCGGATATATTATATATTATATTATATATTATATTATATATATATATTATATATATTATATATATAATATATATTAAATATATATAATATTAAATATATATATATAAATATGGATATATTAAGCGATATATTAAATATGATTATAACTTGTAATCGCACCTCGCGTTTTATTCTATATTTTCAATTAAAACGCGGCAAATGATTCCTTCGCTTTTTAAACTTCTATCCTCCCTTTCTTTCTGGCAAGCGCACTTTTATATAGCGGATTCACTCACACACTGCCGAGTTTGAAATGAGAAAGAAATGAAAAAGGATTCTCTTCCCGCCGATCTCGAATGCAACACGCACTTATTGACAAATAATTATATATCTACGCAAATATATTAAAAACCGCACCGCACAAAGCATTCGAGTTAACACCGCATTACCGCTCCCGCTAACTATATAACTCTCGCAATTAAAAGTAAATATACCTACTGTGAAGTGAAATAGTGAATCTCAACGGCATACCATCCAAGGAGAAGTTAAGAAGAAAGCGAGTTTGGAGATAAGGAGCAGCCACCTAACTGCGACGCAGTTAATACAAGAACCGCATCAACCCTGCAGACCAGGTTAGTGTGTTTGGCAAACCTCCGAACAACCCATTACTTCTTCTTCTTCTCTAATACGCAATCTACAGTCCACAAATCGATTTTTCCTAGAACCTGTTTACAACTAAATAAAACGCCCGCTTGAACCGGCTACAGTCTTCAAAGACTGCTCCGCATTCTCACCACTATTGGCAACTATCTATGAGAGAAAAGTTATAAAAATGAAGTAAAATGCACCCCACGCTTTTTACTTTGATTTTAATTATTTTGTTAATAACTTAAATTTTATTATAATGTTTATTTGAGGTAATTAATTATGATTGATTGTCCGACCTTCTACTACTGTAATAAAGACTCTTTGTAATTAAAAATTATTTTCTACTTTTTAGTTCAATTAGCAATAAAAGCGTGTTTTTTTAGTTTTTTTAAACTATTATTTATTTTCCAGTTTTTAGTTCAATTAGCAATAAAAGCGTGTTTTTTTAGTTTTTTTAAACTATTATTTATTTTAAACAATTATTTATGTTAATTCAATAAAATTATTAATTAAAAGATTTTGATCACGATAAATATCTTATTTACTTGTCGAATTTTGTTCTGTAAAATAATTTCAAAATTTATGTTCTGATTATTTTATTGTAATTAATAAGAAGCTTTTATAAATCACGGTTATTATATAACATCTTATATGAATATTAAATAGAGTAACTTGCGTTTATGAGACTTATTAGTACCCACGCATGTGTAAGGAATAAACAAGGTTAGAATGCAACTATCCTAAAGACATTTTGGTCCCCGTTGAGCAATACCGCGTCCCCGAGCAAGTTCGAAAGAGTAAGTCGTAGACTCCAGAAATCAGTAAGAGTAAGTCTGACTGGAAGTGCAGGCATGCGCAGATCGCGCGCTAGCTCTATCTTTCTCACTCTCCTACAGAGGATCTAAAAAAGAATTTATGAATCCTGGCTGTCCTAATAAGGATAATGGGAAACTGTTATCAAATTATTGCATTGTCATCGGCCCTTGATATGTGTGCAAAGTTTCAAGTTGATCAGACTTTTAGAAACCAGTGAAAATTAAGCTTTTTTTTTATGCTTTGGGCATGCAAACGAGCAGACGGGTCACCTGATGGTAAGTGTTCACCGCCGCCCATGGACACTAGCAACACCAGGGGCGTCACCAATGCGTTGCCGGCCACGAAAGAAAGAAAAGCTCAAAGATTCCGTTACATACATACATACATAGATACAACCCGAGCTAATAAAAGCGTATTAAAAATTACCAAAATAATACGAAAAATTCATTGATTAAATTTATTAAAACAATTTTTATATTTTTTTATAAAAATTCGTCAATAAAATCACAATATAATATGCATACAAAAATATATTAAAAATTAAATACTCAATATTAATTGACAACATCCACAGAATATGATTACGTGACAGAAACCACAGAGGCTACAAGAGAGAAACAAGAATTGACACTTAACTAAAATCTAGTTCACTGGGCGATTGTCATTGGAATACTCTGGTTGTAACTTTATAGGTAAAAGAAACAAATAAGATAAACTACATGTTTGTAATAAAAGAACGTTTGCTGATTATTTTAAAACTATACAGCATTGAGGTACGTCGATATGCGTGGACACAGAAGAATTATAATCTGAAAACTATGTACTGCCGGCTGAACTGATAGAGTAAAAAATAAAACAAGAAAGTTTAAATATGACGTACAGATTCAAAATTAATATTTCATTGATTTTATTTTTCTATTCTGTTTTTTATTTAATAGTATCTAGTCATCTACCCTATATTACTTATTAAAATATTTATAATATCCTACTAATAAATAAAAAATAATGACCAAATATGTATTTCAGTCAAAATTGAGCATTTTTAATTGACTGTATTCTTCATCTTCCGCCATATTCTATCATTGGCTGTCTGCAACGTTTGCTTCGATTACCTGTGGAAAATAATTTGAATTAAAAAACTTAACACTTTCTTAGCAATACAAAGTTGGATTTAGAGAAAAAATTATTAAAATAAAACAGCGGAATCTGTAATGTCACTGGTTAACACGTTACTAAAACAATGGTTTACTTTAGTTTTATTTTTTAGAAAGTAGACACTAATTGATGTTTTATTTTATTCTTATTTTTAATTAATAAGTTCCACCAACAAGATAAACACCAAAAACAATAACTTAAAATAAGCACCGATTCAAATATATAAGTGTTACCTCAGTTACAGGTGTAAACAGCTTTCTAATGAAACACGTGACGGCATCAAATTAAACGCAAAGAAAAAAACAAAAAACTTAATCTGAAACGGCTTACATTTAAAAAGTAATCATACAAAACGTTATAAATAATTTGAAATTCTACAGTGAAATTCGTCTTAATATAACTCATCCTGTTCATTTAAATAATAATTTACCAATTTTCTGTTACTTTTTGCTTGAATTACCTCTATTTTCGGCAGTTGACACTGGCAACACTTAATTAATTTGAAAATCGTCTATTGAGTGAAATGTATACTGAAACATTGTAAGAAATTCATACAGATTCATTTTTTTATGGTAATAGCTGACAAACGAGCAGACGAGCCACCTGATGGTAAGTGGTCACCGTCACCCATGGACATCAGCAAGACCAAAGGTATCACTGATGCGTTGTCGGCCAGGAAATAAGAAGAAGGTTAAACAGAAGGTACTGGTTCTCAAGCCCCCAGCCGGAACACGAGTCGTTTGGCGGCTGACTCGAGCAGGAGGGTGGTAGCTAGCCAGGCAGGCTTCACGGAAAGATAATAATATCGGAAATAATATTAATGACTTAATAATAATACTGATAATACAATCTATATGCGAAGCCCTACCACCAAGCAGGCTAGCTTCTGTTGCCTCTTACGACACCCTGTTCTGTCAGCATGGGATCGAGGGAGTATTCTAGGCCGCCCCATTACGGCAAGATAATCTTTTTTGAATAATTCCTTGTTGAGCGTGAGTTGTGAAGTTGAAATACTCACCCTTTTTACCTTCTTCCCATACAAAGACCAGAAGGTAACCTTGACCTCTGTGGGCCTCCCGGTGCGGGCATCAAACACCCTGCAGCTGTTGAAGGGCGGGCAGTACAGGTGAAGCGACACTGCACCATCTACATGTGAAGGGTTCTCCATTCGATGTAAGCCCAGGGCATCTGGAGAAACGCATGTTTTGGATTTAGCAAAATACACATAACGCAGTAAGTTACTGAGAATTGATAAGAGATGGAGCCACATGTATGTTCTAATAATGTAAAAAGAATCAGGCAAACTACGGCAGATCTCGGAAGATAATGTGGGTTGATAAAACATAAAGCCACGTGTATTTTTAATTAATACCAACAATTCGCCCCCGCTTCTCTTTAGGAAAACTACACCTTACTCTAAGAAATAGCTCCTGCCTTGTTTCAGGACTGCTTTTTTCTCGTTCTATGAATTACAAATTACAATATTAATCTATAACTTTTTTATTTATGAACGAATTGAGACGAAACTACATTAGTGAAAACCAGAACAAAATCAGTTAAGCTGTTTCTGAGATTAGTGGGAACAAACGCACGGACAAACAGACAAAAATTCTAACAACCATTGTTTTGTATTCTATTGCATCAATATAGGTCCGTAAAGCGATCAGCGAGAATTTTATTAAATGTATAGATATAACAGACGCGGGCACACGCAAACGATGTAAGTTATCGTGAATTACTCAAACTCAACTATATTTAGTAAACTACCGGATCATCAAACTTCCCACAACAGCACGTCCATCAATACTACTCACCATTAATATAACAAACGTCATCCAATCCAAGTCTCGTTCTGCCGATCTCTTCCATTTCTTGCAAATCATAATATTCGTCGTCGCCATTTTCCGCGCCATTTTTGCAACTGTCACTCCCGCCAATACCACAACTCTCATTTCCGCTGTCGCCATTTTCGCTGACGCTGTCATCCGCCATCTTATCTAAAGCGGTCTCGCTTGAATTGGATCGTTTTAAATTTTTCCTTTTAAACTTTTTCATAGCCTCGGGCTCCGTGCCTCTTGGCCAGTCGTATCTACGAAAATAATTTATGAATTTTTAATTAAACGTGGATTAAATATTTAAATTTATACTAACAGTATAACTATCACGGTAATAAAAGATTTGGTATCTGTATGATACATATTTTTGAAAGTTTAAATATAAGTAGGGTGCATTGCCGGTATAGAGCGCATATGTAAGAAGAGATTTCTGGATTATTTTTTTCTATCTGTGCACACACCAACAAAATATGTGTAAACGGACTTGACATATTTGTATCTTACATTATGGGCATTATAATTGGCTTGGACACACATAAAACATTACGAGAACACAAGAACCTGGGAAATTATATGTATTTTGCAACAACCGAGATCCGAAGCCCCGACTTTCGTTCGACATATAATAAACACCGCTTCGAACTGGGCTACAGGAACAAAACACACCTGACTTCCTCCAAGCTGCCACTCAGTAGTTTCATGAAGCAGTGAGAGTCTGCGTGGTCGTGGACCGCCGACGCATGACCAGGTCCCCAGCACAAGATCATGATGTTGAAGGCGCCGTTACCTTCGTCCACCAGATTTCTTGTGTATCTATAAAAATTATAATAGGTATTGTATTGACATATATACATTACAGTATCGTATGAACTCTCTTATCCCCGAAGTAAGTCGAAATCCTATTTCAAGTATCAGCACCGTCTCCCAGCTTTGCAATTAAATTTCGGGGGTACTTTTATTTTTCAACATTTTGAGATATATTTATAATTTTATCTTTATAAAGGACATAGGCATATATTTTATTTTTCTTTAAATTTTAAATTTGTACTTGCCAACCTGTTTTTATTCTTTTTTTATAAATATACATTATTATTATTATTATTATTATTATTATTATTATTATTATTATTTTTTAGTATTATGTACTTAAGTAATTTATTTGTAATGGGTTTATTTTATTTACTTGAACGTATTTTTTAACGTTCCTCTAATTACATTTTTACATCTTGGTTCACATTACTGAAGTTTTAGCAAGGATCCCTTATTTTTTGTAGTAATAAATATAGCGTATGTCACTCAGGGATAATGTAGCATTCTAGTGGTGAAAGAATTTTTAAAATCGGTTCAATAGTTTTTGAGTTTATTCGTTACAACCATACAAAAATACAAAGCTTTCCTCTTTATAAAATTAGTATAGATTATATAAATAAAAATAATAATTATAATGTTTAAAACTAACAGATTATTAAAAGGTTTCAAAAAAGGTTTGAAGAAGATGAATTTCTTGATTTCATTTAATATTTTTCCAATTAAAGTGGGATCAAACGGGAAATAGGATTTACTTAAACAAAAATAAATTTACCAAATCTGTTAATAAATGACGGAGTTCTGAAAACCTCCTTATTTGAAGTCGGTTAAAAAGCGAGGAAGAAGAAGAAATTTATAATTCATCTACACAAAACTACAGATAGTAAAGTTCACTGGGTTGAATTTGTAGATTAAAATATTCTTTGGAAATTTCTACCGTCGACATGTAACCGCGCTCACTTCGTTCTAGAAACATCTGTTGTTTACTAAGTACGAGTACAGAGAAACGAAAAAAAAAATTAGTTATCTACATAGATAACAAAGTGCACTGAGAAATGAATCCGTTGTCTGTTCACGTGGAATTTTCTAAAGCGGAGCGCGCGCGACTGCCAGTATAACATCCATTGAGGTTTGTTTTCGTTTCTTGGTTATGTGTGTATAACGTCTCATTTATGTCCATGGCACCCGTAACACGAAGTGACCGTGTGGAGGGAATATGTGAGCATGTATTGTCATAACTAATATATTATTTATTGTTTGTTTATCGCAGAAGAACCGATGGCCAGTGTTTGAATATTTAATATTTCACTCAACTCCCAGTTTGAAACCGACATGTTTTGTATGACAAATTATCCCTTTCTGTGTCTTGAAAATGCCCTTTGCTAGCCAAATGTTGTTTTAAAAGATGCGCTTAGGTGTGCTGAGGAGATTCTTTCGCCGTTTCTTCTGCTCGACGTTAAAGCACCTTTCCAAAACGGTAGTAGAAGCAAAAGATGACGTGCATAAGTGTATTTACAGAATACCAAAATGATTAAATGATTTTGAATTCGAAAATGTCTGGAAGGTCGCTATCGCAGACGAGACTGCCTTATGCTTTAATGTGTGAAATATTTACCGGTGCGCTTTTTTCTTTCCCGATATATAATAAAGATTAAAATTGTATGAAATGAAAAGTGATCAAACCAAAAATAGTACTTATTATCAGGTCATTGATAAGATAACCTCACCGCGGAGTCCATTGTGAATCGATTTGTGAAATTGTGGCAAACAATCACAGTTTTTAGGCCAATGAAACAAATTTATAATCCAGTGTTTTTTACTATGACGCGCAACTGAATAACAAGTTTAATACCATCTTGTAATACAAACAAAGTGTTCTTACCGAGCATCCGATAAAATTATCAGGATATTGTGAATTGTCGTCAACTGACCGATATCCATCATAATAGTTGTTGCATCATGTATGGAAAAATAATTTTTATGCCCTTTAAACTGTACTATGACTATAATTATGCTATCTATGATTATATGTTATCTTTACTAAGAGTAAAATTGCAAAAGGAACAAATGCGTACGTTGAATATTTGTTAAGCTGCTTATTGAGGGCACAACCTTATTTTTTTTATTATTTTCTGCCATGACAACATGTATACAATCTTTGGCGTCTAAGGAGTTCCATATACCCCAATCCCGCTCAACAGGAGGCTGTTTTCTCCTCGAGTAGACCACTCGGGCATAAAGTTCCCTCGAGTCCCCAACTCTCCACACATTGGCCAGCGCCTTTAGAGCTGCAAACTGTATAGGACCTCCGATTGATCGTGTTCCATCCCCGAGTCCAAGGTAACCAGTCCTGAAGCGTGCAACCTACAGTACCACCGACGGCTCCAGCGTCAGGTCCTTCGTGTTGGAGGTCGCTGTGTTCTGTAGCACCCAGTTTAATCCCGATGGTACTTGCATGATGGTAGAGTATCGTGCCCGACTGGCTAGATACCGACCTCCTTCTAACACCGACCGTCAAATATTTCATAGTGTCGGAGAGCTGGTATTAATGTTAGCTCCGCGCTTCCTTTTCGCAACACTTTTTATACATAAAATAAGTTAATGCTTGACTAGAATTCCATCTGATGGTAAGTGGTGATGGAGTCTAAGACGGTGAACGCACCAACTTATGAAAGCCTATTCTCTCCTCTGCTCTTTATTTCTCTCCTCATCTTGGTTCACCAGTTACATATATCTTTGGTGATATTGTCGGCAATGGTACTACTGACTACAGCATCCGTCTGTTCGTTTATCGGATATTTACATAAAAATTAATATTCTATTATCTCACGCTTTTGTTCTTTTAGACAATAAGAGTATTCTCTTACCTGAACCTATCGAACTTGGCGTACTTCTTCCAATCTTTCGGGTTAGACCTGTAACCGGCCATCAGTTTCTGAACATCCTGTATGTTCACGTGGTCCTGAGAGAACACCTTGTGTAGTTCTGCTATTAAAGAGTCTAATGCGCATATTTCCCTGGAAACAACATGCTTAATTAATAATAGTACGACGGAGCCTTCGTGGAACAGTCAGCAGTGGTTCTGGTTTGGGCTGAACCAATTATCCAGTCTCGCTTCGCTTCAGGGTATATTATCGTTGCGTTGAATAGCACCTGCTCTCAAAACAATAGTCACTTGTTTTTATCAGGCGTTTTACAAACTTTTCGTACCCATAGGTAAACCAAAACCTTTTTCAGGAATCAGGAGTTGGAATAATGACGGTGAATCTATAAACGCATATTTTATAAAGTAGTTTTTGAAATTATCTTGTTTAGAGTATAAGGAAAATTTAGGACATAAACTTTTGGTTGTTTGTATCAGCTGTATGTCCACGCTACGACAATCCTTGAACGAAGTTGTGTGTGAGTAAAGAAATACAATAAATACAATTGTATTCAACCAATTAATGTACATTGAAAGATTAAGTAAAGTACTAGTAAGTAACTAGTAATAGTAAATAACTTTATATGTTTAATTAATCTCAGAATATAGAAATAAAAATCATTGACCGTTATAACTATCAAGATCGGATCCAATTGGACAAAAGAGAAGAATACAAAGATCGCGTGTGACAACACACGTCTTATTTTTCATGAAAAAACGACGTAATATGGCAAAACGTAATTTGGCATGCGTATTAAATCCATAAACATAATATACTGACGTAACAGACGAACACACATCCCATCATCGCGTCACCAAAACATACATGTGCATGTGTGTGAAAATGACAACTGTGTGAGTGACTTCCGTGATGTCAAATTTACAACCATGCACTGTCGACATGAATGTCGACTATTCCAGCACAGGTTTTTTGCTATATTTTAGACATTCGATTATTTAATTCGTTCTCTTGATTATTTATTACACGTTAAAATAAATAATACCATGCTAATTCTAGTAACTTCTCTTTACTTCGCTTCGTCTACCTAAACATAACCTTATTGGACGGGATTCTTTATATTAACATATTTTTTTTATTTGTAAACTGATTAAAATAAAATAAAACGTGATTAAAATGTACTAAAGAAAACAATAACAATAATTCTTATTGGTTTTAATTAATTATTTGATCTAAAACGATATAACTTATTACCCTCGGAAATGAACTTACCAACAAATTTTGTGGGTATAGATTTTTCACTAACAGGATGTCAGTGATTTCGTAGAACAAAATAGTTGCCCTTAAAATGTCTACAGTAAACTTTGTGAAGAACCTTCCCTATCTGGTTCAACATTCGAATCCATTTTTCTATTTCAATTACATTTACAGGAAACCTTGAAGTAGTAAAATTAGTCAATAATATGATATCACATTACTGGATATTGTCATATCATAATAATAACAAATATAAAATTCACCAAATTTTATCAGACTAAGGAGCTATTCAAAAGGCAAAGATGCACTTTTATAACAGTCTAATCCACTTTTTGTCCAATATGTTTACAAGCTGTAACGGAAACTAAAAAGGCAAAATATGAACAAATCTAGGGAAAAAAATATATTTATATATACCTATTTAAAAATTATCCACTTACCGATAGATTTTGTGCAAGTCCTATACAAGATGGTATAATTTTCACGTGCACAATATATTTTTATCTTACAGATAATTATGAAAAATGAGTTATTGTTCATAAAATGGAGTATTTACTGCAAGTTATTAATCTTCTTATATGTATATAATTTTAAGGTCAACTTCAATGAAAATAAGCATTGTGAAAGTAGTATTGAACTATCGGTACTTGCCTGTGGATTGTCTCTTTGTTTGGGTTATTGATACAAGTAACTATGCAGTCTCACAGAGAACACGACATCCTCGTGTTTACTTTTGTTTGTCCGATAAAATACAGTAAGATTGCAAAGAAATTAATAAAATAACAGAGGTATTTTTTGACAGGAGACTAATAGAGAGTAAATATTTTGAAAACAGTCCTACGGCCAATTCTCATTCGTCTTTTTCACTCGCACACTGTGTTCTTCTATTAAATTAGTATATTAACTTTATGATTGATTCTGTGGTCTGTGCCAGAGTTGTTATGGAGCTCCGTGATCGTAAGCGAAGCTAAGATATCCGAAATAAAAAAATATATATATACATATATTAAATATCAAATTATACTACATACGGAGTCGAACTGTTAGTAGACATTTTATATTATTTTTTACAATTCCGAAATCAACTTGCATACGTAATTGAAACTATCCGAAACAATGTTTCATATGAAATAACTTGATATCCGTAATAATTACTTTAACCGTTAAAATATTCATATATCCGTACCCAAATCCAGGTCCAAAATATCATCCATACATCCGTAACCTGTGAGGATATATCATGAACTCAAACTATAGACTGACGAACTCAATATAACCTATGTCCCGTCCGCTGCGATAAGCTTGTTATTTAAATAATTACTTATTGATAAGTCACTACTAATATTTTCACAAACACAATACGGTATCAATTATCATGTTTACAGATGTGTACGCCCTTTAAATTCATTTTGCATGACGTTTCATTTAGATATTTTGGAGAGTGCATTAACGAAAACAACTTGTCAGATATGGAAACATCCTTTTATTATGCCCTCGCAAACCGCACTCGCTACGCTTCAGATAAACTATGCCTTACGTTTAGAGATAGCCCCTGCGTTGTTTCAGGATTGTTTTTTCGTTCTATTAATTAGAAAGAAGAGAAGAAGGAAAGAAGAAGGAAATAATATTTATTAATGCGGCGTTTGACCTTAAATCCTATAAATAAAGTAACACACTGATAAAAACATTCAAATAATAAAAATGACACTTAAGGATCCAAAAAAAATAACAACAAAAAAAAAAGTAGTTATTGAAATACTAAAAGACAAAGTGTTCCAAATTTAACTAATTTGTTAAAAAAAAAGAAAGAAAAATACATATTTTACATTATCTGCGCTGCAATGTCGCTTAAAAACCTTCCGCTCGGCATTGTTCGCGGCCGTCAGCCGCGACACTGGTTACCAGCGGGGCTAGAATACAGGGTGTTCCTACGTCAACCGTGCCAGTCGTATTCCCAAGTAAATGGAGGCTAATATAGACTATTAATATTATCTTAGTTAAGTGCCTTAAACACTGCCCAATCGAATATTTTTATTTAGTTTAAAAGTTTTAATTACATTTAATCTAAAAATTTAAGTAGCCTCGTATATATTTGCGACCAGTCAATATTAACGACAATATCCTGTACGCAGCTGCCAAATGAAAAGGTAAGTTATAACATTTAATGCCCTATTGTATGATATTTATGAATTGAAAACATTAATAAGATTTTATATAAATAATTAACAAAGAATGTAAACTACGCGATTAAAATTATTTTTCTCCAGTAATTATTATATTTCAATTTATAACTTTATTTATGGATAGATTGCATTGAAACAAACTTTAAATATTAAGTAATACTTACTGAATTAGCTTAGCGAAAACTAGAACGAAATCGGATACGCCGTTTCTGAGATTAGCGCGAACAAACGCAAAGACAAACAGGCATACAGCCAAACAGACACAAATTCTCACAACTGTCGTTTTGGCTTCTATTTAGTTAATAAATAATTTAATTTTTTCTCGTATATCCTTCATGTACAGAAATCGATCAGTAAAAATTTTATTATATGTATAGACTAGCTGTGCCCGCGATTTCGTCCGTGTGGAATTTAACAAGAAAGTTATTTAGTAGAAATAAAAGTAGCCTAAGTTACTCCTTATTACATCCGCTACCTGCCAGTGAAACTCTCGTCAAAATCGGTCCAGCCGTTTTAGAGATTAGCCGGAACAAACAGACAGATAAGACAGACTAAACTTGTAAAAAATATTATTTTGGTATATCTACCGTATATATGCATGTAGTGAAAAGCGGTTAATTTAATATTACAAACAGATGCTCCAATTTTATTTATTAGTATAGATTACACGCTAAAATACTTCTCGTCTCAGGTAATCTACGGCTTAAAGTGTTAGGGTGTGATATAATTGAGTAACTTATGTATGGTGACTTACTGGTCCATTTTGATCGGTCTGTCCACCGACAGCAGCTCCAGGTCTTCGCACGCAGACACCGGCTGCTTACAATTAGCTGTCTCCGTCTCCATTATATCTGGAAAAATAAAAAACGAGCTCAACATGTACAGTTTGTGTATATGCGGAGTGTAGTCTCAGGAACTATAGCACCTACTTACGCTTTACATATTACCGAGACACTTCTAAACTGAAAGTTTTAATTCATTTCAGGTCTAATATTCAAAGAGCAGTGATAAAGAATTTATCGGTTCTTTCACTATGCACATAAACAATATTCATTTTCATTCATAGTGTTACAAAGGTTTGACAAAAACAATAGCGGCCATAAAAACTTTCGCCATTATATTGCGTTCATAAGTACGAATATCGCGTACACGTATTCTTATAACCTGCGTCGCGGTCTATTGTTTTCTAAGCGATACGAAGCGAATTGACGCGAATGGCATAAAAAATGTTGAAAACTCTTATAAATAACGGGCAGGGTCGCCTGCGGATCATTGAAATCTCGAATACGAAATTGAATCGGGTCCAATAGGTAATTCGCGTATCAATTTTGAAACCTTATTGTAAAAACGAACTCCAAAAACGGAAATCAGTAAGCCTTATTAATAAGTTACCAAGGCACAAAACATAAAACATTGAATATTTATTTATATATACAATTAATAGTCCAACCCGTACGAAGTCAGACGAGGCCGCTGATACCGAATTTCTTTAAGTTCGCACACTGACACCTCTGCGCTAGGACTCCCTGCGTTGCTGTAGCGTACACAACTAAGTCATCACAAACACCCACGATACGAGAACAAACGTTTCTATCACACAAATGTCTGCCCCGGTCTAGAATCGAACCCGGAACACATCAGTCAGGAGTAATTTTAGAGATTCGTTGATAACTCGACAGTCAGTTCTGTTGTGATGTTTGAAGGTTATGCTGTGAATACGTAATTACAATGTTAATGGAATTATCAATAAGAAATTTTTTCTCCCGTATAAAACTAAAAATAGTGTTCTTCATCGGAGTGAAATGCCATCTATGCAACGATATTGGTACTAAAAACGTTACAGGTTCATCGCCCTAATTCGTATGTTTGACCTTGAATTTTTACTCTCAGCGCGGCTAACTTGCACTTAAATAATCTCAATTATTTGTAACGTGGATTAAGTAATTGAGAAACCGTACTATCATTATGATCACAAACTTACTCTGAAGGACATACAATTGTTTATTTTACCGTTCAGTCGCGACCCGCTCTGACAATTTTATCTTTATAAAGGACATAGGTATGTATTGTTTTTGTTTATAACATATACATATGCTGTGAAAATAGTCAAAATATTCAAAGTTGTACATATCCGCTATGGAAGGACCTGACCGCGCGACTACCTATTTCATAGATGTGCCCGCCCCGCACCTCGTCCCGCTCCCTCGTCGCCTTGTCCGCCGGCCTACACTACGGCTGCTTTGCGTGGGGCAACACTGGTCATTGCGCGGGTGCGGCGGCGGTGTTTATTTTCCTAGATTCGTAAAATCTTCTGAACGGAATGTCCGATTTCAGTAATTCAAAAAGTTTTGAATATGAAATGATTTATTTGGATAAGGATTAATACGAAAGTATGGTTATCATGGTCTGATTTTGGTCAACTTTTAAATAGTAAAAAGAGACATAACTATAATAGTTAGACATATAGTATCACGAAGTTCTCTAATATTGTAGAACATTTTATTGTTATATCATGAATAGTTCCGCAGCATATGCGGTGAAAGAATTTTTTTTAAGCCTTTGTTTGTTACTGAAGTTTTAGCAAGGATCCCTTATTTTTTCTAGTTATGAATATAGCCTGTGTTACTCAGGGATAATGTAGCATTTTAATGGTGAATTTTAAAAATTCTAAAATCGGATCAGTAGTTTTTGAGTTTATTCATTACAAACGTACAAAAATACAAAGCTTTATATATATATACACACAATTTTATATATATTACGCTTTTACAATCTGTATAAAATGCGCTTATTTTTCAAATAGTTGGCCACTTGGACCAGCAAGCTAACAATTCATACAAAAACATCCTTCTACAATTATCACATAAATATGTCCGAGTCAGTCGTGAAACGGTTGCTAAACGGAACGCGATAGGTGTCGACAGTGCGACAACTATAGGCATCTTGAATGAGAATCTCATATCAATGGAGGCATTATAAATAGCTTTCACGATAAAACTGATGAATTATAAATATGGTTAAATGCTCCCCAGCTGTTATCTAAAGTCCACTGACGTCTCATCACATATCTCGTAAACATTGCCAAGGAAAATTACTGATTTCTAGAGTATTCAATCTTTGTCGACCGCCATCGAGCCACGCTGATAAAAACCGGCGCATTCCAAACCGGGTTCGTATAGGAATCCCTGCGGTTCACAGGGGTCCGAGCTGCATCGATGTTTTGAGACAAATTTATTACAGATTGGTACGCAAATTAGTTACATATTCAGTTGTCGTCTGTCTTATCGGGTGCTATGATTAAGAAGGGTACCACTAACTTTTTCAATCTTTTTCATCACCGTCGCCTTAACAACTTATCGTTCCGGTCTCCTCTCACAGTGTGAGAAGTACTACGGGTAATTGTTTTTCCGCCACGCCGTCCAAAGCAGAACCAATATTTATTAACCGTGTCGAACTGAAATATCAGGCAGGCGTGGCTCCCTCACGCCACGCTTGAGTGCGAATCTTGTCTATCTGTGTCTTTATTCCATCTTGACATATATTATAGTAAATACTGTATATTACACAAGACAGAATAAATATGTTTTTCTTTCTTTTCTTTCTTTCTATTTCAGAACATTGCAAAGAAACTTTAGAAAGGTTCATTTTTTGTTTCCTACCTAACTTAGTGTTTGTTGAGGTTAATTTTTTTATAATATTACTAAGTAATATCTAGTACCAATGCCAGTTAAAATTACTTAATGTAATTACTTTAACACCAATGTTCATTTACTTTTTGGTTTGTTACTAAAATGGTTTCCGAATAGATTAAGCTTAGTGTGTAATTTACCTACATAATGCTCGAATTAATAGTATAAGCTGCGTTTACGTTTTATTGGTTTTTCAAGTAGCATATTTTATTTTGTTACAGTTAATTTAAAGTTTATGCCATGTTAAAACTGTTAGTAAACATTTAAAATAAATGAATAACTGAAGGTTTCCTTATCGTGTTCTTCTTCACAAAGCCTTTCGGAGACGCATATATGAAAATTAAATCACGGTATTTATCTCGGCAACACAACGACCTTTGTACATTTTTTAAGATTAATGTTACTCTGTGCCAAGTATGTTTGTACATAAATAAATAAATAAATAAATAAAGAAAAACGATCGGCTTTGAACCACTAATATGTCACTGCTTCTCATAGAATACTCAACTCTAAACCGCTTGACATAGGTTAGTTAAACATGCAACATTGTATATTACACTCCGTTCAACCCGATTTATTGCAATTCACCATTACGATATACATCCGAAGGATAGTCCTGTTAAAACTATGGTATTATCGGCGCCAATAATAAAACTGTAGAGAAGCCGAATTTATATTATTAGCATTGATATTTTAATGACTATGAAGACTTAATTAGTAGTCTTATTGAATAGTTAATCGCTTATTTACAAACAAATGCGGCAACAAATTGACTGATTCATACGCGACTTTATATATTTATAATGTGTGTTATCTTGGATACCGTTTGTTCCAGGAAATGAATCTATTACCGCGGAAAGTTTTTTGTTGTTGTACCAATAAATAATTTTTAGAATTAAAACACGTATATGAAATTGATATTAATATATAACAAAATATAACATTCATAAATAAAACGCGTGATAAATAAATGTGAATAGCATTGTTTTCGGTATATTTTTTGCCATTAAATTGTAATGTAATTTCTAATTTTGCCGCGTAGGAAGTTGCTTCAAGCTATTGCCAGTTTCAATAATCGTATGTAACTTTGATTTTTTTTTATATCATCCCGGACCTCTGTACGGCCTATCCTCTCTGAAACGTAAAAACATTAAAATAATTTTTTAATTACTAACTTTCTATTCAAATTTTGTTCATTTGAATTTCATGTTTGGACTAAATTTTTATTATGTATTCAAACTTAATAAATTAATTTACATTCTCTTCTGTTTTTATATGGAAGAAACCTACACATTTAATGACATTAGTCTATGTTCTTGTGTAACTATCGTCTGTGGTATAATTGATATACATTATATCGGTGTTCTAAATAAATAGTTTAAACATGTTAAACTGTGAGTGCTAACTGAGGAATTGTACCTCAGTGATCACGTGATACAACTGACTGACGATGACACACATATGCTTTTAGTAATATTTTCGGTTGGTTTTATATAAAGGTGAATTGGTCTTTCAAAGTTTTGGGGAATACGGTCCTATTACAAAACAGTCAGCTACCGTTATGGCTTATGGCAGTATGCCGTGACATTATCTATATATAATAATAATATAATAATATAGGTGATAATAATGCTTGGAATCTTAGCTTTTTTTTTCTTTTTTTTTTTGTTAATTACCGACAAGCTCTAGTGTTACCAATAAAAACAATCGTAGAAATTATTAGCCTATAACTGAAAAAAAAACAATAAGCTACCAGATTTCCAATAGTCATCGACAGCTATGAATAAGGATATCCTTAACAGTAGACGTATCTTCAATGCTTTACCAGCATTACCGTTTTTTAATTTGCAGCCGTAAATTAGGATTTCGTGTGGCAACTAGCTACTTTTAGAATTATATAACCGTCCACGAGTATATTTGGGAATAATTAGGTGGTAGAGCCAATCGACTCTCATTATGAATATGTGAACACTCACCATGAGTTACGATTGCTTTCGAGCCTCAAAAATTATCCTTAAATATTGTTAGTAAATGATGGTAAACACACAGCAATGGCTGCCTTCAAACCAGATTCTAGTGTATGATTAAAATGGATTTCCGTTCGAGTCATTACGTATCTACCTGTTCCGTCATACTATATGCAGACTTTTATAGCCATAGATTCGCAGTTATTGCAGCATAAGATAATAGACTTTTAGATAAAAAGCTGACTGAGAAATATTCTTCTTTTCTTATAGTATAAATATGACGATAAAAAAGCTGTTTTTTATATATTTTTTTAAAGTCTAACTATAAAGTAAAAATGACAGGCTAAACTTTTCGGTTGTTTTTTCATAAAAAAAATACAAAATATTTTTACAAACATAAATATAATATTAAAAAATAAACCTTTACTTAATTCTGCCTTAATAGATACGGTTTAATTTAAACTAAAAAGAAGTATGTTTTTCTATTATTCTTCCTTTAAAATACTTTATTTTAGTTTTATCATTATCAAAATAATACCGTTGTTAAAAAATGCAGTTTTCAATAAAACATTTAACGTAAAACCGATTCTGTTCAATGTTTGAACTTTAACAGCTCCACTAATATTTGTGTTAATATATTATTATTGTAAATAACTATCACACCAATAAAATGCTAAGAAAATCATTCCAATCAAATAACACTTGAACTTACCCAATAATTATCAACGATTGGCTGTCGTGAAGAAACACTTAAATCCACAAATTTCTCGAACCTTTCTCGAAGCACTACGTTCAATAAATCTTTGCCTTGATAACAACTGAACAGTCTTGCGTCTTTGAGCGCTCTTGTATTATCAATGACAGATTTCTCCCGCGCAAACTATTTATCCCCCGTTTGAAAGTTTCGTTTTTAGAGTTCTGTACTAGCGATCGAGTAACAAAACCTTTGGATACTCCTACTACTGTTAATACGATCAGATATGTTTAGGTGTCTCTGGCCGATCAGTCATAGGTGTTTATCATAAATATATAATATAATCTATAAATTGGTACTTACAATAGTATACATGACAATCTAATATTTATTTTTAGTTCACAGAAAACACTATAAACTTTCAAGAATGAATATACAATTAAATTTCGGTAACAGTTACAAATAAACCGGTTTTAATACACATCTGAAGTTAAGTACCTAAAACCAAATAAGTTCGGAAATTTCAAAACTGGCCAAAGCGCTATTCGACTGTAACCGGTTATTGGTTTTTGACCGTTTTTCTGTAATTTCCTTCAGAATATTAAAGACAGACGTATCTCAAGTACGGCCGCTCTAAATGAACTATTTTTCCCTTACTACCGACATAGTAGCTGTATTTCGTTTTTATGATTAGACAAATCCAATAGGTATACATTTAAAAGAAAGACAGAAAATATATTTGACAGTGGATCAACGTTAGGTCTGGCCGTATTGAGGTGACCTAAAATATTTGCTCCAATCCCATGCTGGCAGAACGGTGGCGTAAGAGGTGACAGAAGCCAGCCGGCGCGGTGGTAGGGCTTGGCGTAAGGATTATATTATCAGTATTATTGTTAAATCATTAAAATTATTACTGATATTATTATCTTTCCATGAAGCCAGCCTGGTTAGCTACCACCCTCCTGCTCGAGTCAGCCGCCAAATGGCTCGTCGTGTTCCAGCTGGGGGCTTGAGAGCCAGTACTTACTTTCTTCTTATTTCCTTGACCAACAACACATCAGTGTTACCTTCAATGTTACTTACATAAGTCCATGAGAGACTTACCACCTATTAAATTAGTATTCATTTACTTTGCAACAATCCGCAAACAATGTATGATGATATATGTATATTTCTATCCCAACACGAGTTTCGCTCCGAAACAGAGAATCATCAGGGTAGTAGACTCTACGAGTGTCAACGGTAAGACTTTGCGGCATTTGCCGCAAAGAATTTAATACAACGAATTTCCGCAAAGTAACGCCTGATACTATCGACTTACCATTTGGTGGCGGTGGCTCGTCTGATCAATTGTTAGCTATTTACATAAAATATGTCACATAACCAATATAAAGGCAGTTTTACAACTCATATCGCGCTATTGTTGGTTTGCGTGTCCACTCACAGTGACAGAGGTGAAGGTCTGCGAAACTAAGCCTGCGGGGGTTGGTATACTTCACACATCTCTGTGAACATTACAGAGAACACTCCGGTGTGCAGGTTTCTACTTACTATTAAATGGTACACCTGCTCGTTTGTCAGCGATTGATTTAATAAATTATTTGAAAGTTTTGAGTCAAATTTAAAATCATTTACATAATACTTATTCTGTAAATACACTTATGCATGTATTTTTTGCTTCTACTACCCTATCGGAAAGGTGCTGTAACCTTGATGTGGAGAAATGGCAAAGGAAACTCCTGAGCACATCTTTTTAAAACAATATAATTACAAAGTAAATTTTAACCAGCGCGGTGTCGGTTGCGGAGCTATTATCTCCAGGCGTCCTTGCCGTTTATACATTCATCTAAATCACAATATCCTTTACCTATCAGCTGTACTTATAGACGACTCCATAGACCTGTTGATAGTGACCCTGCCTGCCGAGCGAGGGCACCCGGGTTCGATTCTCGGTAGAGTCAGACATTTACGTGACAGATAAGTTTGTCCTCGGGTCATGGGTGTTTGTGATGTCATATTTGTGTACATCCACGCCACCCGCAACAAAGGGAATCCTAGTGCGCGAGTGTGAGTGTGTAAACATTTATTTATTATTTATTACCATACCAAGAACAGATGTAAAATCAACACAACGCAATTTACACACTTCAGGAACAAAATAAGACACATTTTCCAACTACCAAACAAAATTGCCTGTCACGTAGTCAAGTACAGGTTAACACTCAAGTTCGTACATTGATAAGCCTTTGTTTACTTAAAATTGTTACTTACAATCTATGTAATAATCGTTAAATTTCTATAAAGCCATTCGTAGGTTATTTATCTGTGCACAATGTCTCTCACACGAAACTGTCATATTTTATTCGCTTTTAGCGTTTAGGTATTACAATTTAAAAGGTACCGCAGAGATGGAGAGCAGCTGAAAATAACATTCACACTAGGATTTCCTTCATAGTAGATGTCATAGTGGAAATTTTGCAAGTTTGCATACCAAGGCGGAAAGTATTCTGTTACATCACGGTCGGTTGAGACATTCGTGTACCATTCAAACGACTCTAAATAATACTCGTAAATATTTTTCGCTTCTGCAATCATTTCCGGAGGAAAACACCAGGATCAGAGTGAGACCGAGGAATGATGGCTAGATGTTTTTAAACAGAACCGACGTGAATGACAATAGCCAGATACAGAATAAACTGGAACGCATCGGGGGAGACCTTCGGCACGAGGCGACAATTACCAATAATAATTATTATAATAATAATCAAATACGATATAATTACTAAATATTTCAATCGACTTGTACTTTATATTTTATAATCATTTTAATTTAATTTGTTTAATTTTCTTTATTCCATATTAACACGTTTATAGGTTTAATATACTGAAAGTTAATGATATCTAAGAGTAAAATGTAAGGTTATGTAATGAAGCAGTAGAATAAAAGACTATTTCCAAGAAATGCTTTATAATTAAAAATGACAAAATGTTCCGCTCTCCCATATCTTCCAACATTATCAGCAAAAGTAAAAAACAAAACAAATACTAAAGAAATATGACTGAGAGCGCACGCGTGTGTGAGTGACTGTGAGCGTGTCTGTGCGTGTTGGTGTGTGTGTATTGATGTGGTTGTGTTGTGAGTGCGTGGACTCCCTCTAGTTGGTTACGTTCAATAACGCCTGGGTCTTTACGTGATTGAATATAGTAAGCCCTTCAATTAGGGATTTGTCACTATCACAACAATTTAATGAGGTAATTTTGAACCTATTTACCTCATTGTATAATTATATAAACTGATCGTCTCTTGTCTTAGTGACTAGCAAATTTTGTTTTAACAATATCGAGTCTAAAATCTACTCTTCTTTTAGCATTAGTATTTCATTCTAAAGTTACGTTTTTATGGTATTCTTACTACTCAACGAACTATATAAAGCTTTCTCATGACTTGTTTAGCTCGCCATAGCTACCAGTACAGCTTTTGTAAACATATTTTGCATTGGAATAGCTTCAGTCCAGCATATGCGTCTGTCAATCATCGTAACAATAGATACCCATCTCCAAACGAGGATGTCGGCAATGAGCGAACAATGTCCATATGAATTTGATTCTACTGTGGCCTTTTCAAACGGACCTTGTTCTTAGTGACAGATAATGTAAGGTAGAGTACCTAAATGTATCTTTAAGTTCGAGCAAAGCTTTGCCCAGGCAACCGCAACCGGTAAACGACCGAGTTTTCGCACCAAGTTATTTAGCTGCAATATCGGACAGCTATGATCATCAATTATTCGGAGATGCTTTGGGGTTTGGCTCGTTTGTGAGCAAGTGGCCCGGCTGTGTATGCGGTTACACGAGAAATAAGGAAGATATGACCAAAGGGAACAAACAACTGTTTAGAAATACGACCGACTGTTGTATTTCCACATTATGAGTTGAGTTTTGTATTTATTTCTTGTCATTGTTATAGTGTTCAATAAAGAGAATTCTATGTGATCAATAGCTTAATACGCCCTTCAAAGAAACGCTCATAAAGATGTATCAAGAGGAGCAGAAGTCACTTGTCCAATTTTCGACCAGAACTGACAAAACCCCGTAAATATTGATCCAATTGCTTCAACCTCATCTCATAAATAGTATTAACTATGAAATGCTCTGCCTGGCGATCTGAGAAAACCAGCCACTAAACGGAACTTCAAGAGCAAACTTTGCGAACACCTTCATAATAGTTAGATTTACCATCATTACATTCCCAATGTATTTTTATAGTTATATGTATATGCCATTTGTTTGTATATATTTACAGTACTCAGACCCATACTTCATTATACATTTTACTGTATTTCTGCTCCATACTACGCACCGCCTTCGTCGTAGGACAATTTTTCCTGAAAGTTGACTGGCAAAGAATGCTTATAGCATTAAATTGGCCTTTGTTTTAAATAGATAATGTAATTTACAACGATGGTATATATCTGTACACATCTTTTCGTCTCCCTAACATATTGTAACATGGACTTTAATAAATGAAACTATACACCAAAACTCATATTAGTGTATACGGTTTCAACTTAAAACGAAACTGTCAGTGTAAGACTCTACGCTTTTAACAGGGATTTTTTCCGCTTATTAAACGTTTGTTTTTAATACCATATTTGAATGCTGTTTCTGATAAAACTTCGTCATTGGAAAAACCGTTTATCTAAATAAAAACAATATTTATTTGTCGAGTTATTTCATCATAAAACGCGTCACGTTTGGTAAAACTGTGAAGCAAATTTTTAACAAAGATTTTCAAAAGAATAATGCTTTTACTACTGGTATATCTAGCTGTTGTTATGTGATACTGAACACAAATAATACTTCATTCTGGGTTAAAAATGGTATGGTCAAACCTTATAAATTTTTATAACATCCCTATTCCATGCTGGCAGAACAGGGTGTCGTAAGAGGCGACAGAAGCCAGCCTGCTCGATGGTAGAACTTCGCGTATGGATTATATTATTAGTATTATTATTAATTCATTAATATTATTACTGGTATTATTATCTTTCCGTGAAGCCTGCCTGGCTAGCTACCACCCTCCTGCTCGAGTCGGCCGCCAAACGACTCGTCGTGTTCCGGCTGGAAGCTTTAGAGCCAGTACTTGCTTTCTTACTTTCTTCTCATTTCCTGGCCGACAACGCATCAGTGTTACCTTCAGTGTTGCTGATATCCATGGGCGACGGTGACCACTTACCATCAGGTGGCTCATCTGCTCGTTTGTCGGCTATTAATAAAAAAAAATGTGGAATTATTATTGGAGTTTGCTCATTAAGAATATATTTATATAAATATAAGGCCTCCCTTATGGATAATTTATGTCGAGTGAAATTTTTACGTTAATTAAAATAAGATACGTGTTTCTAAGCACCTACATTACGCACATTTTACATGAAACTCATGTATAAATATATATATATAATATTTTTGTATTACTCAAGGACATTTGTACTCAAGGAGTAAACTCCATTCGATCGTCGGGGCTGACACACACACTTTTAAACATGAGTATCTTCAATAACCTTTGTATGTCTTGACAAGAGCCTATTGTGAGACCATATCCATATCCAAGCGCAGAACTGGAACTGCTACAGGTTCTGATCTTGATTATGGTTTGACTCGACTTAACACCTAGTTAATTATATAATAATCTCACCTATATTCAACTTTTCAACACTAACTCAAATTTGAGTTACATTTTATTAATGTAAATAGCCGACAAACGAGCAGACGAGCCACCTGATGGTAAGTGGTCAAAGTCGCCCGTGGACATCAGTAACACCAACGGCATCTAGACACTAATACATTGTCGGCCACGAAAAAAAAAGAAGAAAGAAGTAAAGAATCTGTGAAATTACGTAATTACTTGTGATTATAAACTTATATAATTGCGGCCATTATACATTTTAACTGTAACGGGTACTCACGATAATTGCGTTGTGTAATTACTTACTGCATAAGTACGTACGTAATTACTTTTATGCGTGCGCCTTGTACCGCAAAGTCATAGGGCATCTGTTTGATTTGCACACATGATTGATTGATGATCACATAATTACTGCTCTATGGTCTGTCTAGATACGTGAAAAGGGTTGTCAGTTTTATATATTTTTTAACCATATATAAAATAATCATGTTTCTGTGTAATGTTTATTCGTATTACTTTATTTACTGTATAATATATGGGTATAAACACATAATTTTAATCTCTGTTGCTAAGCTGGCCGAACGGAGTAATATTGTTAATATTTTTTATCATTAAATTCGTTGTCTAAGTTTAAAAAAATATTGATAACCTATGGTCGTTATTACGTTTAGTTCGATTGCTGGCAGAACTGGTCCGCTCCATCCAGTTCGCGGGAAAAGCCGGTTCCATAATCAAGCGGTTTTAGGTTCATGTCATCTGAACTGTGTTCGATCCTTGACGTAAACAATTTTGATATTTTATTTAACGGAATCATTACAAAGTTGACATGCACCATCTTGAATTTTTTTTAATGGATTTTTTGTTATAATTTTTGTACATTCACGAATATTTTTGACATTAAAAAAAATATTGTTTGGCTTCCAAATTTGTAAAAAAACAACCATCCAACATGATTTCTATATTTTTTACAATTTTGATAAAATTATTAAGTCTCAATGACGTCAGAGCGGGCGCGACGTAGATATATCAAGCAATGTCAACTATTCTTCTCTTCTCTGTTAGAGTCTACTTCAGTAGAAGTGTAAATGTAAACACAATGATTATCGCACTGCTAGGCACTGATCTCTTCTAAAGATGAGATTCGGTCAAATGCGAATTTGCAGACATTACAATATTACTGGTCCCTCAGGTTTCCCGAAATATTTCTCTTTACCAAGGGCAACAATTGAACCACACAATTATCAGAAATGTTATATCATCCGAAAGAATGGCTTAACGACTGCAATCATCTAGTGGCGCATAACTTAACACGATCGATCACTTAAGACTCATCAACCTATCAGCTACCACTGCTTGCTATTGCAAGGTTTAATTAAACTTAAACTAGGCGACGGACGCAAGGTACCTAAAGCTTGTTTGTCCTTTACGTGATGAGGGTATTCCGACAAGATCCCAACTTGGAAAGCTGATCCCGAGAGGAACCTACGCCGTTGGGCTCACGCAAAAGTGAGAGTATTTTCGTGATCACGAAAAGTGATGGCGAAGAAAAACACGCGTTGTCGTTTCAGCCGAAACTCAAATGTCGTCCATGAAGATTTTTGTAAAAAAGTTATCAATTTCAAACTAAAGTTTTATTAGATTAGTTTAAATATGTAGATGACCTGTGTACCACTCCACATTAATTGTATGCCAAATAACGGCTAGCAATTTCTAAACGCTTTCGAAAAAACTTTTTGCCGATGCAATACGACTTTTTGCACTCAACTTGGAGGCTATACTAATACCTTTTGGATCTGAGACGTTCTCGTTTAAAAGTAGTATACCAATTTCAAATCAACAAGCTATGTTTGGAACTTTGAAACATCCTATCCCTTACAAATTGCTTTAACTCTTACATCCTTTCGTAATTCGTAGTTTTGTGCGAAAATGTAGTATACCATTTTTTGTAGTCCATTCGAAGAGGGCGTAAGTGAACGGCGTTCGGTCTTTGGATCGCGACGTTTTTATTTTAAGAGTAAAGGCTTCCGTGTTTAATAATTCGTGTTGCGTGGCTCAATATAGGTGAAGGAGCTATGTTCCGTGAATACTAACAATACGAACCCACAGTTTAAGGTTCACATTTCAAATCGTATACATGCCTACGTATAAATAATTTTCTATCAAAGGATATATGAAAAAAACTATTATTAGGGGCCTTTATGGAAGCAATGGAACCCAGAGCAATAGTTGTTAGAATTTGTGTCTGTCTGTCTGTGCGTTTGTTGGCTCTAATCTCATAAACGGCTTCGTTATGGTTTTCACGAGTATGCATCACTTAATATTTAAAGTTAGCTTCGTTTCAATCCGTCTATAAATAAAAATTATAAATTAATACATTTTATTTGATCCCTTATTGTAGATCGAGAAAAACCCAGATCTAAAACTAAAGTACCTACCTAAAAGTACCTAAAGTAGTTTTTCTGAAGCAAAACGAGGGCGGTTTAACCTTTACACTCCTTTGCTAGACATAGCACTCTTCTAAGATATGCCACGAGGCTCGGTCTTCGGCTCTCATTCTACCGTCACTGCACACTGCTTGAGTTTATCGTCACTCCACCTTGTGACACGACGTCCTACACCCTACACGTACGTAAAATATACGTAATTAAAATAAAAATATCGGTAGACTTCACGCGTTATAACGTTCCGTATTATTATCAAGCCATTATGCATAATTATGAATATACGTTAAAGCAAAAATATCAGTAAATGTATTCATGTGTACATGAAAAAGCATTTTTTTTTATAAATTACTAATAACCCCCCTTATGCAGATAGCGTACATTCCGCGGGAGCCAACCAATTTCCCGTTTTGAAAGTATCCTCGATTATAACCCATAATATAATTGAAATGTATATCACAACAATTATTAAAATCTGCTCAGTGATTTTATTTCAAAAAAGTATGGAGACATGAAGTCCAAAAATATTCGAAGTTTATATTCAACCCTGTCCCAATTTTAGTATCACTATCGATCATAAGTTATTAATAATGTACTACTTAAACTTGCTCCATCCAGCCATATGTTATAAATTAATTTATAATTCAAACTCCAATAAATGTTTGCATATATATTTAACTTCAGTACCTAATACTAATCATATCAACCAATATTTATTTTCTCATATATTAATTCTTAAAGGATACTGACATTGATTCCTTTTTTTTCCATAAATTTCATGTTCACGTTCCCGCCAAATTGTTCCAGCCACTTTTATTTTATCTTTTTAAGAAAAAAAAAACATTATTCGAATTAACTTTATTTACGAATTAATAATATAGAATATCTATAATTTTAAAAGTAAAACTGATTTAAGTAGGTAAAATAACTGTACGTGAAATACTTTTTAACTTTATAAAATAATTTAACCCCAACAATAATTTGTTAATATTTTTTCTTTAGATGTTCCATCAGCTCGTTTGTTGGCAATTAAAATGAAAAAAATATATATCTATGTCTGTAGAGTGCTAAATATTTTAAAAAATTTCAGAAGTATTTTAATATTTGTTTGAAAGCCTTGTCAAAAAATATCTTGATTAGGTTCACAGAGTACATTTGATTAGGTAGGATCCATAATAGAGCAATGAATATATTGGCTAATATATTTTTGTTACTTTTATTGCATACTGGATTTAAATATTATATTTAATCTCTTAGATTTTATACGGACATGGCATTTATTAAAATTAATTATTAATGGGACCGTGTTGAAGACACTTTATAAATAAAAATGATGAAGCATATTTTTGAGATTTCAGTTTATCACTTTTTTACATTACCATATTTAATATACATAGTTAACTTTCGAATTGTGAAGTTATTTTATTCTTAAATTTTCTTTAAAAGTGTATATTATCGGTACAGGACTACAGGTACCATATAATATAATTCATTAGTTTACAATAATTGCCGTAAGTAAGATTTGAATAGATAATATGAGATTTCTCAACCCTAACAGATCGTGAATTCAAATGAAATTTATTTGCTATATGATAAGTCATTTTTATACTGTACATTTAAATTGACAGAGTGTCAGTTTTTTTAGACTTTGACACTTACAGTAAGTAACTATATAGTGTAACTACATAAATCTTTGAAAGTTGACAAAGGCGATTCGAAACTTGTCAACGATAGCTGCGTAACAATATCCGTTTCAAATAAGATTATAAATAATAATAAAAACTATTTATTATGTACTTATAGTTAGAATATTACTTAAGTACACTACAATGTCAGATATAGAAGTGGAAGTGCCTACAACCTTCAAAAAAAGGAATATTAAAAGCCGCGGCGGGAGAAAACGTAAAACCTCCAGTTCCGAAGGTAAAAACAATGTTTATTTTATGCTTATTATATGTTTAACGCTTTCTAGAACTTTTGTATGGTCTGCCTGGAGAAAAACAGTTACAAAATTAGCGTCTGACACGACACAAACTGGTGATTGGTTATCTCACCCATGGTAGATCTGATGGTAAGTGGATCTCATCTTTTATGCATAATACTAGGACTATAAATGTTGTGTTGAGAACAAGAAAAAGGGATGAACTCGCTTTTTAGTTGGTCTTTGCTACTGAAACACATTAAAACAGTTTGCGCTTGAATTAAGAATATGGTTGGTAACTAGATAAGTTAAAACCCTTACCACGGCAATTAAATGAGGTGGCACAAAACCTAAAAACCCCATACTGTCTGTAGGATCTAACACCATCTCATCTGTTCATCTGTAAAATGCAGCAGGAAAAAGGGAGGTGGAAGATTAGATCCACTTTTCCAAAAGTGTTGATTAATCAATGTTATTGTAATGTCATTTTAAAAATTTCAAATTGCACTTATTTAATAACCAACAAAATTCTTTAGTGTTGATAAATATATCTTCAATTCCTTTCAGAAAATAACAGCTCTAATTCAGATGACCAAACAGTAGTGTTACCAACCAAGAAGCCACAGAAAGCCAATCCCAACAAACAAACCACGGCCGGACCGAAGAGACAGAAGTCTGAGTGGACCAATGAAGACAGCAGTGATGATGAGAAAGTAAGTATTTCCAAAAACATATAATCTGAAATCTAAAAACAATATTCCCTTGAAATATTGCAACTTACTTTGCAACTAAATACTATGTAATATATTTAAGACCAATATATAATCTACAAGAACTGTAATTCTTATTATATTGGTATATACTTTATGGTTGGATTAAACATAATCATGCACATATCATAAGCAGTAGGCCAACAACACAGACTAGCACCAACAACTATGTGGCACACAAACATGTGGTCCGCAACTATGTGACGGAATGTCTATACCACCTAGCTATTTTAAATCCTACTTATGCATTGTGGTAGAATTGAAACATAATTCAATTACAGTGTCTTAGGGATCTCAAGAAAATGGATTTCCTAACTTGTAAAAGTGTGTGTGGCTGTGTGTCAATGAAGGCTTCGATATCCATAAAGTGACTACTTCTTGTCTGACAGCCCATCTGCCCATTTATTGGTTATTGACAAAATAAATTTCATTATTATGACATTACATTGTATGTAACTCGTATTTCCAGGTGAAAGAGTCGAGAACAACACTGTCCGTGCAGCAGCAGAGAGAAAATGCGACCGCAACGTACGAACTGGACACTGAACGCGACAGGGATGCACAGGCTATCTTCGAGAAGGCCCAGAAGATAAATGAGGAGCTGCAAGGTCAGGCTGATGATAAGGTACCAAATTCTACGCTATTACAACATAGCTGATTATCAATGCAGCCTATATGTGGAATGGTTTAGATCAGGTATTTAGGATCTTACACTCAGTCTCCACTCACAGTTAAATTAAAGTCTATAATTTGATGAAGCATATTGACATGTTTCATACCTCCAATGAAAATGCATTTTATAGAATTTCCTGTGTTAAACCACAACAATTTTATCTAAATACATTATACGAAGCACCTATACATATACAGCAAAACTTGAAACTTGCTGTACACATAGAGTATTGGGGGATATAAGTTTTCTCTTGCTGTGGGTGTATAAGATATCTCATTTAAATATCTACAAATCAAATCAACCACACTACAGGACAGCTTCTGTGGGCGTGTGAGTGTGTGAATGTTATGAAAAGGTTCCTTTATCCATCAGCTTACCTCTAAAACTAATGTCATGCATTAATATATTTAAAGAAAAATCTATGCAAAAATAGAATAAAATCCTTTAATATCACCAAGAAATGCTAGTTATAGTTCTGGTTTAATTTGGACTTCATCGTTTTTTTTTATCACAATGCATCATCACAATACATAACTATCATACTGTTAATGATTACCACCACGCTATTCAAACGCCTATTAGTAAACTTCACACACCTTTTGAGTCAAGTCTGTTGCAAACGGAACTGAAAGTTCATTAGGTTTTAGTGAAATCTGGTTTATAATTCCAGGTGTATAGAGGTATAAACAATTATGCACAATATTACAAGAAGAGAGACACAGCGGCAGGGAACGCCAGTTCGGGGCTGGTCAGGAAGGGGCCGATACGAGCGCCCGCCAACCTGAGGGCCACCGTCAGGTGAGTTGTCAAACGAACGGTGTGCGGTGTGTGTGAGCGCCTGTGATTTATTTATTTCATTCATATTGTATATGCAGTTCTAAAATTGAATTTACATTTACAGATGGGATTATCAACCAGATATTTGTAAGGATTACAAGGAAACCGGTTTCTGCGGGTTCGGAGGTATGTATTTATTTTTGTTAACATCAAATCAGTTTAGGGTTAGCGTACCGGCTTGAACTTCATTCCCGAGATCTGGGTTTGATGATCTCGCTATCAAATTTTTCCAACTTGTATGTGTATTGGATATTAATTATCCTTTAACGCAGGAAAATATCGTGAAAAAAGATGCGTCAAATGTCTTAATCTATGCATAAATGGGCAAAGATAGTTCAAAGACTAAAAATGTTGACTTAAAAATGTTTTATTTTTAATTCAATAAAATCTTAATTATTTTATAGAACTCTCGAAACCTCACACGCAAGTATATGTAATTTATAATTTAATTTAAATACAATAAAAAAATTGTGACAGTTTGGCATGAATTTAAAAACAATAAATTCAAATTCAAAATCACTTAATTATGTAGATTTTCTGTAAATACACTTATGCGCGTCATTTTTTACTTCTAATGCCGTTTCGAAAAGGTGCTTTAACATTGAGGAGAAGAACCATATTGTAAAAACGAACTCCAAGCCCCATAGAGGAACGCTGAACCTTTCGAAGGCGAACCAAATTATGCCTATTTCTTGATTCATGATTGTGTGTATCACTTTTATGCTTTACATATTTACATTTTTTTTAATAAATACTAAATTACTCATTGTGTACTGACTGGCTACGGTGAGTACAATTATTTCTTTCATTTTTTTCTCTTAATGACTCACGCGACTTTAATCTGTATATAGCTCTGATTGCTCCTTTCTGTAATATAAATATTGAATCAATGTCCGCTGATTTACCCCACATTAGGATACTACATGACATAAAACAAGTCTAGCTGTCTCTACATCAGTAATCAGTCTTATCTTCCTAATAGCGTAAACAGACCTACTAAGTTTACCTGCGAGAACGTGCAATACGTGCGCCCCACTGAAGCTTACTATCTAAGGTGACACCTAAAAAATCTGTGGATTGTTCCATAGTCAATGTTTCATTATTTAATTTAAGGATTTTGCGTACCTTCTGCACATTTGGTAGTGCAAACTCTATACACTTCATTTTTTTGGCATTTAAAACTAAATTGTTCATGGAAACCAATGCAATACATGGGACAAAGCACTGTTTACATCGTCAAAATTTAATTAATTTCTTTCAGTGTTAAATATTAGAGATATAAACCAGAAATAGGAACGGACCTAAAATGGAGCCCTGTGGAACACCCATTACAATTGATGATCCCGATGATTTGGTATCATTTACACTAACATATTGAACTCTACCTTTCAAATAGGACGCAATCAAATTGAGAGCATTGTACTTGAGGCCGTAGTGACTAAGCTTAACAAGTAATGATTCGTGCTCAACACAATCAAATGCTTTAGACAAATTGCAAAAAACACCTATAGCATTCTGTGATGTCTCCCAAGCCTCAAATATGTGTTTAAGAAGCCTACCACCTGCATCAGTTAGTGACCTTTAGTGAAGCCGTATTGATCATGGTGAAATAAGTCATTCCTGTTGAAATGTTCAAGCATTTGATTTAATAAAGTCTTTTCAACGACTTACTAAGTGTTAGTAAGATAGAAATTGGTCTGTAATTATTACAATGTGATTTATCATCGGATTTAAAGAGCAGAATGACTGCTATATTTCATTAGATCCGGAAAAGTACTTATTGGAGTTAGGTGGGGAGCTATGACATATATTACGTTATTTATAATTTTAACTGATATTCCCCACAGGTCACCAGTATTTTTAACATTTAGTGACCGAAAAGTTTTAACTACTTCTAATTCAAATAAAATACTACATTCAGTAACATATTTTCTTAATAGATTAAAAGCTTTGTCCGGCGATGAAGTTTGTGTGTTAGTCAACGTAACAGGTATAATTTGAAAGTAATTTTCAAAAGCGGTTGCTACCTCATTATCAGATGTGATTTTATTTTTATTTATTTCATTCTACCCTCACCCACCAACTTTGCAATCCCACACTACCCTCCACGCCAGACTCGTGCAAGTTCCTCCACGACCGCTCGGACTACAAGCACGGCTGGCAGCTGGAGCGCGAAGAGGGGGCGGGTGGTGGTCCGGGTGCGGGGGGTGGCG